>JAQBSW010008175.1:0-35856 GCA_029291075.1 Eudiplozoon nipponicum | reverse complement strand
TAGCTGTTAACCAATTTAACAATAATGTTTTGCGCGGGTGGTGGTAACAATTCTTTAAATCAAGTTTGCGTGCTTGAAGTAAACACCAATCCTATTTTATTTAACCAGTCCTCAAACAACATAACAAAACTACCGCCAGTCGCAACGCACTGACGCATTTCGAACTTCCCTGATCATCTTCAGAGTACGACGGCAAATTGACTAGCGAGGATCAAACCTTATTGCCTATACATGGAAAGCAAATTTAGATATGCGGCTCTCACCTCTAGCAGTCTCGCATACATTGAACTTGACTGGAAATGTCGGCTGCACAATTTCTATGCAGTCACGAACATTAACTATTTTGAGCGTTCGCCACACACACATATATAGACAATACAATTAAACAATAATTGATTGCGCTGTCACATCCTTAATGCTGAGCTAAGTAATCTCTTCGGGTCAGCAGTCCTGGTATCACTACACTGGGTTCGAAAAATGTTGCAGCTACCAAATTCGATCGAGAAGAAGCATGCAATCATTGGTTGGGCAAATTAAGTTTGCGAGCTACGGATAAACACCAGTCGAATTGTATCCAGCTCGCCCCGCAGCATAACAAAGCTTCATGATTTCGCATGGAAGACTGAAGGAATGAACAAAATTAACATGAAGAAAAGTAACGCCGAAAACCGCAATCAATTTGAAACACGGCACTCCATAAAAACCTGATTTAAATTACGTGGTCAAATGTGACTAAAAATGATTTAGAATTGGATTCTTTTTGTTAGATTAAACGAAACGCAAGATGCTGCAGCAATGTTGTCATTTGGCTCGAGAAAAATAACAGAATAAGTTTAAAATTCAAGTAAAAACCACGAAATATAAAGTGAAAATTAAGTCATCGGCACAACGAAAAGAGGAACATATCGGCATATATACAGAATACGTGTTCAAACATTTCAGATCATATCAAAAGACAACGAGACAAACCCAGTGTGCAGAGTAACACACATTAGCCCACTGGAAATCCCAAACGTCGGTAAGAGTAGCCTGCGAACTGGGTTCCATCACATAAAATATTACAGTCACAAAATATAATAAGTTAACTTAATGATGATGGAAACATCTCTAGAAAACAACAAAGCATACCAATATACTTAACCATTAACTGACAGATCCTCAGTAGATCCCACGGGTGAAAACTGGCACGTCATTTTACTACAAAGATTTGATTCAGTGATGAGCACAGGATTGTTTTAGAACGAAACGGAAAAAAAGGAATAATAAGCTTTACACAGTAACACTTTGGTATTTAATCGCTTTTCCACTGCCGTGCATGATGATGATAATGACTGCCACATTTCTACATTCAGAGATTAATGCAATAAACAAAATTTGAAAGCATTTGTTCATGATTAAGCGTGTGCTAATGTCAAAGCCTTGAATCGTCAACAGCTTATTTTAATTTCGGTGACAACGAGAACCTCCCACAAGAACGGTATCAGGTCGAAGTAACCAAATGCGAAATAAAATTATTATTCAATGACATGGACTGAAAACACGGACACAATCCAACAGGCCGCTAAGAAAAAACATGTAACACAATTACAAGTTTAATAATGTGTAAGTGATGTTATCTAGCGTTCATTACATTCTATGAATGCAAGACATCAGCGCATTATCAGAGTAAGAGTGAGTTACATAAAAAGAACACGTCGTCCAAAGAGCGCGAATCAGTGCAGACACAAATAACATTTACCATAGCAATGCGAACCCATGCCATTAGATATATTCGCCATAAGAACGATTCATTCGCTTAGCGCAGGGTAGCTGTTAGGCGGAAAAACTAAACAGCGAAACACCACATGAGTTCCACATTCCCACATAGTAAAAGAAGCGTGAAGTAGAGCAGAAACACATTAGATGTACAACAGCAATGCGAATCAATGCCATTAGATATTTTCGCCATAAGAACGATCCTGTCGCTTAGCACAGGGTAGCTGGCAGGCGGAAGTCAAAAATTGAAACTCCAGAGAGATAGAAGCTATGCATTTAAAGATTGAAACGAAGTTCAAATGGCACATTCTATACAATGTACACCTGTGTCTTGTACACAATTGCTGAAAACATTGATTTAAGCCAAAACGAGGAACTATTATACACAGCAGAAACCGTTGTCACATCCTTAATGCTCAGCTAAGTAATCTTTTCGGGTGAGAAGTCGTGATATCACCACACTGGCTTTGAAAAATTTTGCAGCAACTGAGTACCAAACGCGACAGTCAACATTAAATGCTGCACAACCCACAGAATACAACAGAGCTTCCAGAAATGCATCGCAAATGAAAATTTTTTTTTGTTGTTATGCTTAATATTGCAGAATAATATATTAAAAGCAATGTACTGCGAAAAACATAATTCGTCAAATATTTAAATCCGAAGAAAACCGACTGACGAACGGAAACTAGGATGACATTGAAAAGAACGAAACACGCAAATTCAAATAGTTAAAGCTAGAAAACAGAAGACTAACCTACGAGATGCGAATCTGCGAAATTGTACTGCATTGCACAGTCAATATCCGAAAAATTAGATTGCGTGCTAACACGGCATTCCGAATGGGCGAAATGAGAGCAAGTCAAGGATATTGCTCAGTTTGTTTTTCTTTGTTTCATTGTAGGTCACTTTTAGAACTACCAAATTAGCAGCTGACCAAGCGGACCAAATAAATATCGCCTAGAGGAAAATCGCGAACGTATATTGGTTCACAATACAATATCCCAAAAGGCATCACGACATGGGAACTCACTTATAACTCCAAATCGAACCAAACTTAATACAGCACATTAAAACAAAAAATTATGGCAAGCCAAAATTTTCATAAATATAAAGTGAAAATTAAGTCATCGGCACAACGAAAAGAGGAACATATCGGCATATATACAGAATACGTGTTCAAACATTTCAGATCATATCAAAAGACAACGAGACAAACCCAGTGTGCAGAGTAACACACATTAGCCCACTGGAAATCCCAAACGTCGATAAGAGTAGCCTGCGAACTGGGTTCCATCACATAAAATATTACAGTCACAAAATATAATAAGTTAACTTAATGATGATGGAAACATCTCTAGAAAACAACAAAGCATACCAATATACTTAACCATTAACTGACAGATCCTCAGTAGATCCCACGGGTGAAAACTGGCACGTCATTTTACTACAAAGATTTGATTCAGTGATGAGCACAGGATTGTTTTAGAACGAAACGGAAAAAAAGGAATAATAAGCTTTACACAGTAACACTTTGGTATTTAATCGCTTTTCCACTGCCGTGCATGATGATGATAATGACTGCCACATTTCTACATTCAGAGATTAATGCAATAAACAAAATTTGAAAGCATTTGTTCATGATTAAGCGTGTGCTAATGTCAAAGCCTTGAATCGTCAACAGCTTATTTTAATTTCGGTGACAACGAGAACCTCCCACAAGAACGGTATCAGGTCGAAGTAACCAAATGCGAAATAAAATTATTATTCAATGACATGGACTGAAAACACGGACACAATCCAACAGGCCGCTAAGAAAAAACATGTAACACAATTACAAGTTTAATAATGTGTAAGTGATGTTATCTAGCGTTCATTACATTCTATGAATGCAAGACATCAGCGCATTATCAGAGTAAGAGTGAGTTACATAAAAAGAACACGTCGTCCAAAGAGCGCGAATCAGTGCAGACACAAATAACATTTACCATAGCAATGCGAACCCATGCCATTAGATATATTCGCCATAAGAACGATTCATTCGCTTAGCGCAGGGTAGCTGTTAGGCGGAAAAACTAAACAGCGAAACACCACATGAGTTCCACATTCCCACATAGTAAAAGAAGCGTGAAGTAGAGCAGAAACACATTAGATGTACAACAGCAATGCGAATCAATGCCATTAGATATTTTCGCCATAAGAACGATCCTGTCGCTTAGCACAGGGTAGCTGGCAGGCGGAAGTCAAAAATTGAAACTCCAGAGAGATAGAAGCTATGCATTTAAAGATTGAAACGAAGTTCAAATGGCACATTCTATACAATGTACACCTGTGTCTTGTACACAATTGCTGAAAACATTGATTTAAGCCAAAACGAGGAACTATTATACACAGCAGAAACCGTTGTCACATCCTTAATGCTCAGCTAAGTAATCTTTTCGGGTGAGAAGTCGTGATATCACCACACTGGCTTTGAAAAATTTTGCAGCTACCAAATTCGATCGAGAAGAAGCATGCAATCATTGTGTAAATTAAGTTTGCGAGCTACTGATAAACGCCAGTCGAATTGTATGCAGCTCGCCCCGCAGTATAACAAAACTTCATGTTTTCGCATGAAAGACTCAAGGAACGAACACAATGAACATGAAGAAAAGTAACGCCAAAAACCGCAATCAATTTCAAACACAGCACTCCATAAAAACCTGATTTAAATGACGTGGTCAAATGTGAACTAGAAATGACAATCGAAAATTATGTGCCCAAACTAATTGCAAACAATTTCCTGTCCGCACTCAAGTTTTGGGATGAAATGTTTAACTGACACGTTTTGTTAGAAAACGTCACTGAGACAATAAAAATGACACAAAATTCAAACGCAGCGCCTAGACTAAATCGAGTACAGTCTGAAATAACATCTTAAGTTCCAACACAACAAAATGAAATGATCGATTGAAATTTAATAAAATTTACTTCTCAAAGAATGCAAAATTGTGGGAACATTCGAAACGCGCGTATAGACACATCAACTAGAGACTAGTACATCTAGAAATATGTCCCGAATGATAACAGTCATAACGACAAGCTCTTCATATTTTCTGTTTAGTAAAAATGTAACCGACATATTATGGCAAAAGCAAAACAGAAAATGCACTGTCAACTGTGAAGGAACATTCGATGGATAGTGGAATGAAGACATTGGATAATAAGACGATAAACCAAGCGAGCCGACAAATTCTTATATATAGGGAATCCGAAGTCGTCGTAAAGAAGGAAACCAGAACAAATGTTATGAATTCTATCAAAGGAAAACTGACAATTATTGACAATGATTTCGACGAGACCAACCCACATAGGAAACCTTAACATCAATTCCATTAGCAACTGAGTACCAAACGCGACAGTCAACATTAAATGCTGCACAACCCACAGAATACAACAGAGCTTCCAGAAATGCATCGCAAATGACAATATTTTGTTTTGTTCTTATGCTTAATATTGCAGAATAATATATTAAAAGCAATGTACTGCGAAAAACATAATTCGTCAAATATTTAAATCCGAAGAAAACCGACTGACGAACGGAAACTAGGATGACATTGAAAAGAACGAAACACGCAAATTCAAATAGTTAAAGCTAGAAAACAGAAGACTAACCTACGAGATGCGAATCTGCGAAATTGTACTGCATTGCACAGTCAATATCCGAAAAATTAGATTGCGTGCTAACACGGCATTCCGAATGGGCGAAATGAGAGCAAGTCAAGGATATTGCTCAGTTTGTTTTTCTTTGTTTCATTGTAGGTCACTTTTAGAACTACCAAATTAGCAGCTGACCAAGCGGACCAAATAAATATCGCCTAGAGGAAAATCGCGAACGTATATTGGTTCACAATACAATATCCCAAAAGGCATCACGACATGGGAACTCACTTATAACTCCAAATCGAACCAAACTTAATACAGCACATTAAAACAAAAAATTATGGCAAGCCAAAATTTTCATAAATATAAAGTGAAAATTAAGTCATCGGCACAACGAAAAGAGGAACATATCGGCATATATACAGAATACGTGTTCAAACATTTCAGATCATATCAAAAGACAACGAGACAAACCCAGTGTGCAGAGTAACACACATTAGCCCACTGGAAATCCCAAACGTCGATAAGAGTAGCCTGCGAACTGGGTTCCATCACATAAAATATTACAGTCACAAAATATAATAAGTTAACTTAATGATGATGGAAACATCTCTGGAAAACAACAAAGCATACCAATATACTTAACCATTAACTGACAGATCCTCAGTAGATCCCACGGGTGAAAGCTGGCACGTCATTTTACTACAAAGATTTGATTCAGTGATGAGCACAGGATTGTTTTAGAACGAAACGGAAAAAAAGGAATAATAAGCTTTACACAGTAACACTTTGGTATTTAATCGCTTTTCCACTGCCGTGCATGATGATGATAATGACTGCCACATTTCTACATTCAGAGATTAATGCAATAAACAAAATTTGAAAGCATTTGTTCATGATTAAGCGTGTGCTAATGTCAAAGCCTTGAATCGTCAACAGCTTATTTTAATTTCGGTGACAACGAGAACCTCCCACAAGAACGGTATCAGGTCGAAGTAACCAAATGCGAAATAAAATTATTATTCAATGACATGGACTGAAAACACGGACACAATCCAACAGGCCGCTAAGAAAAAACATGTAACACAATTACAAGTTTAATAATGTGTAAGTGATGTTATCTAGCGTTCATTACATTCTATGAATGCAAGACATCAGCGCATTATCAGAGTAAGAGTGAGTTACATAAAAAGAACACGTCGTCCAAAGAGCGCGAAGCAGGGCAGACACAAATAACATTTACCATAGCAATGCGAACCCATGCCATTAGATATATTCGCCATAAGAACGATTCATTCGCTTAGCGCAGGGTAGCTGTTAGGCGGAAAAACTAAACAGCGAAGCACCACATGTGTTCCACATTCCCACATAGTAATAGAAGTGTGAAGTAGAGCAGAAATACATTAGATGTACAACAGCAAAGAGAATCCATTTCATTAGAAATTTTCGCCATAAGAACGATCCTGAAGCTTAGCACAGGGTAGCTGGCAGGCGGAAGTCAAAAATTAAAACACTGAATGTCTAATAAACGAAATACTAATTTTATGTTCGCGAACACGTCGTCCAAAGAAGTTAAGCTGGGCAGAGACAAATAACATTTACAACAGCAATGCGAATCAATGCCATTAGATATTTTCGCCATAAGAACGATCCTGTCGCTTAGCACAGGGTAGCTGGCAGGCGGAAGTCAAAAATTGAAACTCCAGAGAGATAGAAGCTATGCATTTAAAGATTGAAACGAAGTTCAAATGGCACATTCTATACAATGTACACCTGTGTCTTGTACACAATTGCTGAAAACATTGATTTAAGCCAAAACGAGGAACTATTATACACAGCAGAAACCGTTGTCACATCCTTAATGCTCAGCTAAGTAATCTTTTCGGGTGAGAAGTCGTGCTATCACCACACTGGCTTTGAAAAATTTTGCAGCTACCAAATTCGATCGAGAAGAAGCATGCAATTATTCATTGTGTAAATTAAGTTTGCGAGCTACGGACAAAAACCAGTCGAATTGTATGCAGCTCGCCCCGCAGTATAACAAATATTCATGTTTTCGCATAAAAGACTCAAGCAACGAACACAATAAACATAAGGAAAAGTAACGCTGAAAACCGCAATCAATTTCAAACACAGCGCCCCATAAAAACCTGATTTAAATTAAGTGGTCAAATGTGAACTAGAAATTATTTATAATTGGATTGTTTTTCAGACAACAATAGTAAAAACCACCGGTCTTTGACAATGTTGCATCCTTTTCTGCGACTAAATGTTAGATTAATCGAAACGGAGGAGGCTGCACCTATGTTGTCATTTGGTTGGAATAAATGAGATGTTCATGTTTAATTATGCACTAATGTCAAAGCCTTGAATCCTCAACAGCTTATTTTAATTTCGGTTACAACGAGAACCTAACACAAGAACGGTATCAGGTCGAAGAAGTAACCAAATGCGAAATAAAATTATTATTCAATGACATGGACTGAAAAAACACGGCTACAATCACACATGCTGCAAAGAAAAAACATGTAACACAATTACAAGTGTAATAATGTGTAAGTGATTTTATCTAGCGTTCATTACATTTCTATGAATGCAAGACATCAGCGCATTATGAGAGTAAGAGTGAGTTGCATAAAAAGAACACGCCGTCCAAAGAGCGCGAAGCTGGGCAGAGACAAATAACATTTACTATAGCAATGCGAATCCATTCCATTAGATATATTCGCCATAAAAACGATTCTTTCGCTTAACACAGAGAAGCTGTTAGGCGGAGAATGTAAACAGTGAAACACCACATGAGTTTCACATTCCCACATAGTGAAAGCAGTTTGAAGTAGAGTGAAAACCTTTTAGATGTACTACAAAGAGAATCATTGCCTTAAGAACGATCCTGCCACTTAACACAGAGTAGCAGTTAGACGGAAAAGCTAAACAGTGAAACAAAACTTGAATTCCACATTCCAACTTAGTAAAAGCAATTTGTAGTGCGGTAACCCATTAGATGTACAACAGCAAGGAGAATCATTACCATAAGTTATATTCGCCATAAGAACGAGCCTGTCGTTTAGCACATGGTAGCTGGTAGGCGGAAAATAATACAGTTAAACAACACGAGTTCCACATTCCAACATAGTAAAAGCAGCGTGAAGTAGAGCGGTAACCGATTAGATGTACAACAGCAAAGAGAATCATTGTCATAAGATATATTCGCCATAAGGACGAGCCTGTCGCTTACCACAGGGTAGCTGATAGGCGGAAGATAAAAACAGTGGAACAACACATGAATTCCACATTCCAACATAGTAAAAGCAGTGTGTAGTAGAGCTGTAACCGTTTAGATGTACAAAAGCAAAGAGAATCATTGCCGTAAAATATATTCGCCATAAGAACGAGCCTGTCGCTTAGCACAGGGTAGCTGGCAGGCGGAATGCTTAAAAAGTGCAACACCACATGATATATCGTTTTACTTCATTCTGTCTTTCTTGGCCTATTCTTCCCTAACATACGGAATCGTCGAGGTGATAGTTAAAGCAACGTAGAGAAACGGTTAAACGGCGAAAATTCCATTTGTGTTAGGCAAGCTCCAAATGCGTTAATTGGTTTGGATGTGTCGTGTACTCAAGTCATCATTTCCATTTACAATAGCATCACCGGTCTACGTAAAACTAAATGGAGCCAAATATGAAATTAACTTTTATTAATAAATTATTTACAAATTTCAATTTTAAAATCATGCTATTGTTCCGAGTGGATGATTGACTTCCTCCCATCAGCATGTGAATAGAAGGCTCAGCGATAAAACTTTCGTTAGCATTTCCATCTAAGCTCACCACGGACAGGTCCTCGATTCGCCGATGCTGCCAAATGTTTGGTTTTGGACTAGGAAGACGTGTTTGAAAAAGCCACATTCTAATGTTACAGAATGAAATCGTATCAAATTGCTCTTCGTGCAATGAAAGATGTCGAAACAACGCTGTTGATTAATTCACGTCCACCAAATGATAAGCAGTTTCTACGCACATTTTACCCATTGGCGAAGCGCTTTCAAACACCGCTGCATTGTACGAGACGGCAGATTTGTCAAATGCTGTCTGAGTCATATCACCAGGTACGCAAGTTGACCTGAGTCTTGCCTGCACAATTGTTCAGAATAAAATTTTCATCTGTCTCAGAAACCACGAATGTCAACATTAAAATGTAAGAATAAGTTAACGAATTTCTCGCTTCGTAAGCACACACACAGAAAACATTATATTTGCAGTTAATATTTCATGCACAAAACTAATAAAGAGCACATTTTCATTCGAAAACCCATTACATAAGGACTGTCAGCCGATGGATTCGCGAAAAAAATACACCTGTCAGAAGCATGCCATGTTATGCATAGCAGAGGACACACATTAAGCTGCACAAATCATTGTAATTTGTATTGCTCAAGTGATCATTTACTCGTCAAAGAATCATATTGCCTTTTGTTGTGGTGGCTTACACAGTTTGCAAGACACCTCGTCGCAGCATTGCGTTGCACACAGAAAAACAATAACAGCAAATCAAATGTTCAACTTTGTCATTTGAGTTACCGCAATCTATTTTAGAAAATGCTTAATGAAATAACAATTTTATGTTTACAAACAAAACGTCGAAAAAACGTCACGCATAGCACAGACCAGTTACATTTACAACGGCAAAGAGAATCAAAACTAGAAGATATTTTCGCCACAATAACGATCCTGGTGGTTGGCGGAAACGCTAAACTGTGAAACATTAATTTCATTTCTTAAACTTGTGAGGATGAGCAGACTGATGAAGGCTACCGATAAGGAGAGACGAAATATCTCGGGGAAAGAAAACTACTATAAAAATAAAAGCTGCGTTAGTCGAAACGTAGATCAAAGAGAATCAAACCCAGAAGATATTCTCGCCGCAATAACGATCCTCTCGCTTTGCACATGGTAGCTGGTGGTTGGCGGAAATGCCAAACAGTGTAACACCTAATTAGTTCCACAGTCCAACATAGCAAAAGCAACGTGAAGCATAGCAGAGACAAAGTGCATTTAAAGTAGTTTAGCGAATGAATGCCAGATATCTTCGAAGTGTAAACGAGCCTTTCACTTAAACGAGTTAGCTTTCAGGCGGATAAAAAATGAATTACCAATTTGGCTGTCCACTTATTATAATAAAAACAGAATATACGGCATACGTTAAATGCTTACATCGAAGCTGAGTATGCCATCAGTATATCCGGATTGAATTCCACTGAAGTGAGTCAACCGCAGTGGCAGTACAGCCGGAAAAAGTTATTTGCACAAAAAATAATTCAAACACATGTAGTTCAATGAATCAATTATTCAGAAGTCCGATTTCTGTTCGAATGCGGTTATTATGGAAACATATCAGAACGTGGCAGCCACTCAATCCGCATACGATAACAATAATGCGACATACTCTGATAGCGCTGACGCAAACACACACCAATCAAATCAATGTGCTGCAGTTACAAGATTGATGCACAAAGTGAGTTTGGCGTTTTCCATCGTTCTGTAAGGTTCCAAACCCACTGTATTCTGATACATACGGAGAACATTTGTTTGTGCCCTGATACAAAAACCTCAAGAAAACTGCATTACCGATGCTAACTTGCTTAAATATGACTTCGCCATAACGTTCTTGTGCAGATATTTAGATCTATGCCCATTAACTATATACTCCGCCCTCGCTAAACGCTCTATTTGAATTTATGTATATTAAATAGTATTATTATTACTTTTGTACACAATTAAACGTGTAATAATGTGTAAGTGTTATCTATCGTTCATTACATTTCTATGAATGCAAGACATCAGCGCATTATGAGAGTAAGAGTGAATTGCATGAAGCGAACAATAAGAACGAAAGACACTGAATGTCTAATAAACGAAATACCAATTTTATGTTGGCGAACACGTCGTTCAAAGAACGTGAAGCTGGGCAGAGACAAATAACATTTATAACAGCAATGCGAATCAATGACATTAGATATTTTCGCCATAAGAACGATCCTGTAACTTAGCACAGGGTAGCTGGTAGGCGGAAAACAAAAACAGTGGAACAACACATGCGAGCTACGGATAAACACCAGTCTATTTGTAACAAGTTCGCCGCACAGCAATGCAAAACTTCATATCTTTGCATGAAAGATTGAAGGATTGAACAAGTTTAGTATGATAAGTAACGCTGAAAATCGCTATTATTTTCAAAAACAGCACTCCATAAAAAGCTAATTGAAATTACGTGGTCAAATGTGAACAAAAAAGATTTAGACTATGATTCTGTTTGTCAGACAACAGCAGTAAATACTACCGGTCTTTGACAATGTTGCATCCTTTTCTGCGATTAAATGTTAGATTAATCGAAACGGAGGATGCTGCAACTATGTTGTCATTTGGTTGGAATAAATGAGATGCTCATGTGCTAATGGCAAAGCCTTGAATTGTCAACAGCTGATTTTAATTTCGGTACAACGAGAACCTCAAACAAGAGCGGCATCAGATCGAGTTAACTAAATAAGTCAGAAAAAAATGACACAACTTAATGGGCTACGGGAAAAAACATGCAGCACAATCGCAAGATTGTGTCACAGGGCGTAACTTATTTTATCTATCGATCATGCGAGCTCTTGATCTCATTGCAGTGAATGTACGTCAATATCCAATAAAGAAGAATGCACAACACCTACAGGAATGAAGCGAATTATATAAGATTTTAAACCTTAACATTTGGAAACGATATCTTTACACCAGAAAGTTATAAGTCGTACAATTAACCGGGTACAAGCTAAATGACGATTTAATGACAAATGCGCTAGATTGTCGTCGTTCTATCCCGAATCAAATTCACTGAACTGATTGAATTTCAATGAATTACAACGCATTTCTAGAATGAGATTGGCAAAATTAATTTTATAAAATGTACTGCATTTAAGCTTATGCCGAAGTATTTTACGTAACGACTAGATCATTTCACCATCATGGTATTAGCTCAGAAAAGTTATGCAGTAAGATTTAATAAAAATGCAATCTGCAAGCACGCGCACTATCTTACAAACCCATAAAAATAGGTACGAATGTGTATGCCATCGTTCTATTGTGATTGTAACCTATTGTAAAATACGAGTAAATGCATCGTATATACATTTCAAGAGTAAAATGGCAGCAAATTGAATGTAAATTTTGATAGAGTCGTCTTTAACTCATCATGAAGTTGATAACTAGATCATCAAAGTAAAAATACATTATGTCGAAGAGGTACGTTATAAATTTGATGATGCTGCGTAGAATTGAGAAGGCTGAATATACACAATCTGCCGCGCCTTGTAATGAAATGCGCTTCCTGTTGTAATTCGAAATAAGGCCGAATGTTTTGTCGTAATGATGAAGTTCGTTGAATTGAAGTATCCAGATATGGCTCGCGTTATCAAATGGCAAGTTTGTGGGTCTAGACAAGTCTGGCTATTGGCACAATTTTACTGAAGCAAAACACGCAGGATATCTAGATCTCCATTAATTTATGCATATATGTTTAAGTATACAAAGCCTACTAGACAACGCCCTCTTCCTTCCATAATTCCAAGGATACCAATTTAGTGACCGATCATGTCTAATTTTAAATTGTTAGACCCATTACAGGAAACTAGCCTTAACCATTTAAGTATGTGTACAATATGGTCCTATTCGGTTACTCAGTTTAATCAATTCCTTAACAAACACACCAGACACTCCCCACTGAATAGAGCATACCATTGGACTCGCTTCGCTTGTTTTAAAGCATCTACCTTAGCCCTTAGATTAACTAAATTGAAGGAATTTGTAATTCCTTTGCTGTTAAAGCACGAAATTTCCGGGATTATTTTGCTTCATATTGTTCCTACGGCTTTCCTACACTAAAAATTGTCACTGCAACTTGTAACAGCCAAAATTTATCAAAAAGCAATTGTCCCTTTGCACTTTGCGAAATACCAGCAACTTTACTATCAGTCAACCTATAAAATTTCTTGCCTTCTGCTCAAGTTTTAAATGCTTACACAACTGATATTCGACTACACATCCTACCGAATGGGTGCCATTACCTATTGCTACATTCTGAAAGAAATATCATGCATAAATTACTTCTGACGGGAACGACAAGCTGGAATTTCACAGTTGAGTTCACAAAGTAGACCAAGACATGTAGGATAAGCGAATTCGTGTCGTTAGTTAAGTCCCATGATATTTTACACGATATCAAATCACCATTTGACGTAAGACTTTGCTTAACAATAATTAAACAGTTATGTGATGTTTGCAGCTCACTCAGTATTCGAAATAATCGTATAAGACAACAGAACTAAGAATTTCTTCGATCTAAAGTATTCTTAAGATGTAAAAATGCGACTGCACCAAAAAATAAATCAATGATTTAAAGACACCGGCAATACAATTTACCAAGAATTGATTGCGCGGGTGGTGGTAACAATCCTTTAAATTAAGTTTGCGAGCTTTATTTAAAGAATTGTTACAACCACCTGCGCAATCAATTCTTGGTAAATTGTATTGCCTATATATGTATATGTGGCGAAAGCTACAAACAGTTAATGTTCGTGACAGCATAGAAATTGTGCAGCCGACATTTCCAGCCAAGTTCAATGTATGCGAGACTCATAGATGTGAGAGCCGCATATCTAACTTTGATTTCAATATATATTAAATGCGATTTGATCCTCGATAGTCAGTTTGCCGTCGTACTCTGATGATGATCATGGAAGGTCGAAACGCGTCAGTGCGTTGCGGCTGGCGGTAGTTTTGTTGTTGTTCGACGACTGGTTAAATACAATGGGATTGGCTCTTACTTAAAGCTCGCAAACTTGATTTAAAGAATTTATCAAAGTACAACACACAGAGCAATGAAATTTCAAAATCTCTTCGTTCAAAAATAAAAACTGATAGAACATAGGTGGCCAAGTACCCTATTGAGACTTCAACAACAATTCTAAAATGACTGTCAGAATATATAAAATCCGTCGCCCGGAAAACTAGAGAACGACTTCTTCAGTTGTTCGACGATATTTTAAATATGCATTGTTAACCGGGGAATCTGCCTATATATCAATAAAATTTATTAAGGAAGTAAAACGAAGGAGAACGGTAGTTACTATTTGCACGCTTAGGCTATAAAACGATACAATACGTAAAAAAATAATCAATATCAATAGGTTCTTTGAATTCCTGTTACTCTTCGATGTTTCACTAAAATGACTATAAGATAAACAAAATCCACGCGAAACCCTGTAAACATGCTAAAAGTATTCTGATTTGAAACACAACAGAATATTGTAATAAATGCACACTCTGACCCAGGTTTCAACATGACAAGCTGAAGACACTTGGTTATATTGCCATAAGGTAAGATATCCAAAATAATATAAAATCGAGCGATTAAGAAAGCGTCATAAACCGAGCACGTGGAAAGTTTGATGAAATGGCGTTTAAAACATTTCTATGAGAACCCATAAAATTGAATATTTTCTGCACCATATGCAAGAAATAAATTACACAAGAAGATAAACAGCACGATGCTTTAGTGCTTCATATATACGCAGCTGAAATAGAGTTAATTGAAATTTAAACATCATAGATATATCAGAATAGGCGACGAATAAACATTATGCCCAAATCCATAAAGTATGCTTTTTTCAGTGAATTCGTAACCATGAGGTAGTTTAAATTGAGCAAATTTATCTGCACAAATCTTACCGTCTTTCTTCAAAAATAGGCTTCGATGCAGTCATTTAACAATTTAAGTTCCGAACACCATTAACAGTAATTTTCCCATTGATAACGAAATCAAATCCTGTAAAACGGCTACATACGTCTTCTACAATGAAATAATGAAACGTACAAAATTGATGATTGAGTGCGCACAGCACTCTAAGACAGCTGACAAGCACATTTTCCTGAAAATTGTGTTTCTAGACGACAAAACATCTTCAATTTTTATGTATTTAAAGAAAAATAAAAGCCAAAAGCATGTAAGCACGACTTACCAAACGAAATTCCATGTGAACGAGCTAACGCACATGCACAATAAAAGCTAAAGCAAAGGAAAGGGGGAAACAATATACTAAACAAAAACAAAAAATACAAAAATAAAATTTAATTGTAAGATTAAAACCACTAGAAAGTGTAGAGGATGTTGAATCCTCCGCCTTATATAAAATGACCTTGAATGATAAATTTAGAATAGAATAGAATAGAATAGAATAGAATATCTTTATTTGGATTCAAACCACACATATTCCATCAAATAATAAAATTGGAAATTGTACAATATATATTAAAATAATTATCACATCACAATAAATGTGCAATTAATCTCATGTAGATAGGTATATCTCACTAGTTGTACAATAAAATATATCAATATCAGAAAGTTCGACTGAAAAGAATAATATATACATCATCAAATTAGGAACAATTAAGGTATAATTTGAGTGTAACATTATGCAAAAATTGAGAACCATGACTAGCAATTGATTGTATGTAAAGTTAACTAATTTGAAGATATCGTGCATAACATTTCAATTATAATAATACAAAACTTGGAAATAAAAATCTCAATAAAATCTGTTTCCGATAACAATTATCCTTGTCTTTTATTCAACCATGAGAAAGTATTATCATAATCAAAAAATAAAAGATATCAGCAGGATTGCAGACTTTTTCAAGTTCAGTAGATAAAGTTTTAATAGACATCTTAGATGGAGGCATTTTTCTAAGCCCCTTCGGCAATTGGTTATAAATTTTGTAGATTTTCGAGAAAGAGAATAACTTGCTCGCTACATTCCCCACAAAGAAGGAGATATTGCCATATGTCAAGATCTAGTTCCAATTTCATGACTCTTTCTTATCGGAGTCATATAGGCACCAGTCCACTGGTTCAGATGGAAAAATTTCATACAATAACACATCCTCCGAAACCACAGAGATTGCAATGACGCAAACTGTAATCTAGAGGCGTATATAGTACAAGAAATAGGACTAATATGTTTCACAACTTTTCTTTGTACAGCTTCTATCTTATTAGACAAACCCTTTTTAATGGATTCCAAGTAGCGACAGCATATTCTAGTACCGGTCTAATCCATATTATATACATTTGAAGTTTTATATCATTTGATAAGATATTTCGATTTATTAGTGCCCATCTTTTCTTGGAACTGCCTACTATACTTTCAATATGTCTCTCAGCAGAAGCTGTACATTGAATAGTTATGCCTAAATCCTTAATTTCTTGCATAAGTTTAATCTCAAACACATCATTAATAACAGCATCATGAAAATAAACATAATGAAAGTTTGTTCTGTTCCCTATTTTTAAAGCTTTCGTCTTTTTATTGTTTATTCTCAGCCCTAGTGTAAACAAATATTTACTCAAATCATACAAATCTAAAGTCACATTATTTTTGGAGAATTCGACATTCTTTGAATCAATTGGGAAGATTATTTTTAAATCATCAGCGAATTTGCAAACTCGACCATTAAGGATCTTAGTTTCCAAATTTGCTAATACAATTTTAAATAAAATTGGCCCCAAGCTTGATCCCTGTGGAACTCCACTCGTTACTCGTTTTGATTTTGATATCAAATCGTTTACTTGAATACTCATTCGTCGATTATATAGATAGTATTTAAGTAATCTAAAATATTCGGATCAATATAGAACAAACTAATCGCATTCAAAATAGCATCAAAAGATATAGAGTCAAAAGCTTTTGAGATATCTATAAATACAATTAATACATCTAACTTATTCTCGTCTAATGTGATTACATGTTTCCACATGGAAAGCATATTAGTAGTTGTCGATCTACCTTTCGTAAAGCCATGTTGACATAAGTCAAAATCAGCCGGTAACATACGTTCTAGATGATCTAGTATCAATCGTTCTATTATCTTCAAAAACGAAGGGATAATAGAGATTAATTTATAATCACTGGCGCACGTTGGCTTACTAACTTTTGGCAACGGCTTAGCTACAATCGTTAATATATCGATTGGTAATTTCCCATCCTTCAAAATTATATTTATAAAGTTGCAGAGTGCATTCCTAAATGTTAAGGGTAATTGAATCAGATTATCAATCGAAATACCAAGGTGATCTTTTTGTTTTTTTTTATTTGATTTTTAACATCAATTTTATCAATTCATCACTGTCAATAACAAGTCCTGGTTCCTGGCCTCCCAAAGGATCTGATAGTTCTATAAACGTTCTCTCATTCTGTGGATTGCATATCAAATTGACAAATACTTCCTCCAATTCACAGAGAAATCCAGACTCAGTTTTATCCACAGGTAGTATAAGCTTTAACTTTTCCTTGTATTTACTGTAATCTGTGAGGAGTTTAAATCCTAATCGAGGATTACTCTTTATTTTGGCCAAAATAATTCGTTCTGATCTTTGACGAATTATTAGCAGTGATGAATTAATTTCATTATCAATGGAATCTAACCTCATTTGTTTAATACTATTAATAAGACTACACTTTATTATATTATCTCGTTTAATTCTTAGTTTACACAATTTCCTATTAATTCGTTTCGGTATAATGTCCGTAAACGTAGATGCCTGAAATAAAATAGATAATAACGATGAAACAGAAGAAACAAATTCATCAGTATTCAAGAAAAAAAAACTTTCATAATCAATCAGCATGCTTAATTCTCTAAAGAAATTCCAGTTGACTCTGGAACAGTGCACGTGTGCATTTTCATTACATAGTTTCTGTGTTATGCCACTCAAGAATTTCCATTGTAAAATAATTTGTTTATGGTCCAATTCTTTGAAATAGTTGACAACATCATAACTGTGCGATTTCACCATTTCAATTTCTAAATATACATGATCTAAGCATTGCGAACCTCTAGTTGATTCATTTATAATCTGCTTGAGATCATGGTTAGAAAAAAAATTGGATAATTCACAGTCCTGTAACTTATTAAAGTCACCTACCACTACATTATAGCCATGGCAGTCAAAGATAGATTGAAAAGAATTGGTAAATGTTTGATCATCAAATAAAGTAGCATACGGCGGTCTGTAAACCGCTGTTAAGATCAGATTATCAAATTGTATAGATAAGAAATCAATGATAGCATTATCACCACTAGTATGTAAAATTTTCGCCTTAAATACAGATTTGCTATAAATGAGTACTCCTCCACCTCTTTTATTCAGCGATCTGTCCTTTATGAATAAAGAATAGTGAGGAATATCAAATTCATAGTTTTTAATATCCTTGTTAAGCCAGGTTTCAGATAATATTATAAAATCGAAATCGTTACTTATTATAAAATTACACAGTAAAAAGTTCTTATTCTTAACACTTCGAAAGTTAGCATAAAATAGAGTAAATGTAGAAAACGACTTATCTAAACAAGTGTCGACTTTTACTGATTCAACCTTGATGGCTTCTTTACTATTCTTTTCCCGGGCCTCGAAGCCATACTTCCTTTCCCCCCTCTGTTCACAACAGTTAATAACGATACATCGTTTTTTGATGTTGCAGTCTCACTCGATTGATTCCGTTTAACAGCTTGATCAAACATTGGCGGTTTCCGTTCCTGATTGTTCTTTAACTTTTTTACTTTTGCCAACTTCCGTTGGAGGAACGTTTTGTCCCGTCCAATGAATATGCTGTGAAAGCTCAAATTCTCCTCTTTCTTTTTATTGATAGATTCTAATTGCATATTTGTTGGCCTTTTTGATAATTTTACAATTACAGGCCTTGGACGATCAGCTTGTTTCCCCACCCTATAGCATTTAGTAATAGCTGCATGCGTTTCTTCTTTTATTAAAGTATTTAATTTCTCAACGTCTTTCACATCGGCATTTTCATCTAGATTAAATAAAACTAATTGATCCTGTTTGCTATTACGTGATGAAACTTCGTTTGCTAATATATTTAGCATTTCTTCACCAGATGATTTATCTTTAACTAGCATATCACCTTCCACAGTTAAATCGGCCAATTCAATCCATGGTTGAACATCAGTCTGTAACTTGTCTAACTTCACAAGTAATTTCTCATTCTGTTCAACTAGTTCAACTATACGCGCACTTAAAGTTTCATTATTTTTCACCACTTGCTCCAATTTTTTTGCATTCACAATTGCATCATTCTTCAATATGGACATTTCATTCTTCATCAATTCCATGGAGTTCTGAAGATCCATAACAATTTTTTCCATATCGGAATGCGACAAAATCGGAGCCATGTCAAACCGCGCGCCTGATAAGATTATTATTATTTAAACCACCATAGCTGATTGTAACAACTTTATTTAAAAAGAATTTTTTCTTTTTATTTTCCAGAACATTCTTTATTTAAAGACTTGATTTTTAAAATTGTGCGCTATTTTCAGTTTTTGAGTATCGTGCTTCCGGGCTGGTTGTAGATTTTCGTTTGCTGCATTTTAACATTTCTTTCCATTATAAACATTAAAGAGCTTTCTACAATATATTCTTCCAACACTTGTCTTGTGTTCTGATATAATATAACACTGAGGAGGAGCCTTGGAACAGGTAATTTATTTATTATTGTGGGTCACGTACACATCAAAGCAGATTATTGCTGAAGATATAGCTTTCCAACTCTCACCTTCCTAACGCCATAAGTAAGTGTCAATTTGAGTATCATAATTCTTGATCATGAATACCGATATTAAATTAGAAGATGTATTTCATTTAGTGCAGGACCTAACGGATTTAAATCTAATTGACACAGATAACAATGTAGGCATATCAGACTCTACTGTGAATATTAGGACATCTAGCGAACTGGCATCTATGGGGCTTACAGACACCAATAGGTTAGGGGCCTCAACAAAAGCATATCAGGGCAATGCCAAAAGAAAACATTAATAATTATTAAACTATTAATGAAAGGTATTAATAAAACGTAAGCAAATTATAAGACTGAGAAATCACGCTTCTTACAGAATATTGCCAACATCAAGTTTATAACTTAAAATATGGTGTAACGACACAAATCAATCGCCGACATATTGCGTAAATTAAATTCAAATTTATTTACGTTGCACCAATGAGAAAAAAGCAAATTGCCGTTTAACCACGTTTAACCACGTTTAACCAATAGTATACAAGTACACATATTGCATGCTATTTAAGCACGGTAATTTACCATGCAACCAGTTGGTCGTATTGGCGTTCTGCCTCGTGTTACACATGTGCGTGCTGTCGGCTGTCAATACCTACGCTGGATATTGATTAGTTTCAACAACAATTGGCAACATTCGTGACTCACCGTGTTGCACTTCAGCCAGCAAGACGAGCCAATTAATGCAGAACTTCAACCAAGTTGTCCACACATGATAACAACAGCAGGAACCACAACCAGAGTCCACCCAAGGAACAGAACATCAACTTACATATATATAACTTACGCGAACGCCGCCAAGGCCCTCTTAAGGGCCCCCATATCAGTAACTAATCTCTATTCAGAGCACCTTAACCGAGTTTGTAACGTCGTACGGCATTTACTTGAAGCCGGGGCGTTTACAAAATTGGCGACCACGCCAGGATATTGATTATTGTTCTGATTTTTTTTTGGTATAAATAAAATTGACTTCCTTTTTCATCTATTTGGGATAAATAGATTGACATTTGTGTTTTCTTTACCCTGATCGTGGTTTTCTGGGAAATCTGTTGGACATATATATTCGTGGATTTGTGGGGATAATTATAATACATTGTCATCAAAGGCCAACGAGGCCTCTATTTAACTTTCCTACGTACGAAACGGCACCATACGTACTCGTCAAACTCAACTTCGGATTGTTGGAAACAGTGACTATTTGTTCTGCACTTATTCAACTGTGGAAGCTGTTTGTGGGTAAGCGTTTCGTTAAAGTATATTTATATATTTTCATATTGCTTATAAATTTATGCTTTTAAGATCCCGTAAGATTGTTAAAATGTCAGGTCCAATTTTAGATATTGATGTTCCTGTTTGGGATGGAAATAGTGAGTTATTTTTATACGCGTAGACTCCGCTTTCTCCCCGTTTCCTGATTATGACAGTCATCAAAAACTGTCGAAGGTTTTTGCTAAACTACCTTCTGAATTGCAGCGACAGATTTATCCTAAGCTTGAGGCCATTAGGAAGCTACCTAATCCCATTTTGGGCCTACAAAACGAGGTAGAATTCTTGCTTGGACCCACGGAAACTGAGCAGATAATAAACAAATATGCGCAGTTAGATATGCCAAATCTTGGCCCCATAGAAATACTGAGGGAATTACGGAAACGTTGATATAAAACCAACATTTCTGACCATGAGGCTAAGGTTGTTTTTATTAACAATCTTCCCCAAACATTAAAACTCTTTGCCAGACAGCTCCCCAACACTCTCTCTATAGATGACTTATCTGAGAGATTTGAGTTAGAATATAGGGTTTTGGAACCCAAAGTGATTCCATCATCATTTTCTTCACCCCCGGAAGATGATAGAATCTCCTCTTTAGAGAGAACAGTGGCGAACATGGCCAAAGTTTTAGAAGGATTGGCCATTACCAAATTCGAGATAAATCAATTGAATTCTCGACCAAAATTCGTTTCCAAGTCAAATTATAATGGTAGGCGTCGATCGAGATCTCCGCAATCCTTTAATAAATATGCTCCAAAGAACTGGTGTTATAACCACCAGAAGTTTTTATGCTTGCCAAGTTTGTCTTTGTCGTTCCGAAGAATTTCCGAATGAGTGTCAATTTCCACAGCTGACGGAAAGGACAACAGACCGCAGGCACAAGGGTGCATCAGTATCGGGAAACGTCTGGCGCAGGAAGTAGAAGACCGTACTTTCTGCACATCAACGGCATCAACGGCGCTACAGGGAAGAAGCCAACTACAATCCGACATCCCTGTCGACTCTTTTCGTCCACGCCGAATTTTTCACATAGAGAACCAAACAGACAATGCCGGTCGCAATCACCAGCCTACTTGTTTGCATGACCCGGCCAAACAGCCAAACGAACTTCTGCACCTCCTTGATTTCAAAACTGGCGAAGAGTACATCGTAGACACAGGTGCGGCAGTCTCAGTTCTCAAAGGTGATTCAATGGCCGAGATGTCGCTAGGCGTTCTTCTCAAAACAGCTACAGGCGAGTCCATACCAACTTATGGCTGCCAATACCGCACACTCAACATAGGTCTACGACGTGAATTTTCCCACAACTTCATCATTGCCAATGTCTCACATAATATAATAGGCCTTTATTTCCTTCTAAAAGTTCGGCTCATTGTTGATCTTGCCAATCAAAAGATCATCGACCCCTCCACCGGACTTGAACAAAGCTTTCGGACACTTGCCTCCGAGCGTTTGGAGTTACAGGTCATTCAGCCAACCCCAGTGCATCATTCAGCAGAGATATCAACAGCTCTTCGAAAATACAAATCGCTTTTCGATCTTAACAAGTCAGAGCTACGAGTCTCCAACACGATGCATCATATCGTCACAGAAGGACAACCTATTGCACTCAAGAAGCGACCACTGGCTCCTGCTAAGCTGAAAGCTGCCCAAGAAAAATTCTCAAGGCTTTTGGAAGAGGGAATCATCAGACCATCAAAAAGTTCATGGGCGTCACCACTGCACTTAATCTCTAAATCAAACGGATCGTTCAGAGCCTGTGGAGACTACCGTAAGCTAAATTCAGTGACAAAATCTGATGCATATCCTATTCCAAATATCAACACTTTACTTGAAAAACTCAACGGCAGCAATTTCTTCTCAGTGATTGACCTCAGACAAGCGTACCATCACATACCGGTAGCACCAGAGGATATCGAGAAAACTGCAGTCATCACTCCATTTGGCCTTTTTGAATATCTTTACATGCCTTTTGGACTTAAGTGTACTACTCAGACATTTCAAAGATTCATAGACAACATACTTCGCGACGACTCTGCTTATTGTATGTCATATCTCGATGACATTATGGTATTCAGTCCAGATCTAGAATCTCATACGAAACATCTACGAAATGTCCTCTCACGCTTATCCAACCACGGACTCAAGATCAACTGTGACAAGACGCAGATTGCAACTTCATCCGTCGACTTCTTAGGGCATCGTATCACGGACCAAGGTATTCAACCGTTGCCGTCAAAGACGAATTCAATCAAGAATATCAAGTCACCAAGGACTTTGAGCGATTTGCAGAAAATCCTGGGAGTATTAAACTATTATCGCAAGTTCCTTCCAGGACTTTTAAAACAACTTTATCCTTTGTGCAGGCACCTGCGGAACCGAAAATGACTTAGCAAAAATTCCATCATTGCTTGGTAATCCGAAGACGAGGAATTACTTCGACTTGCCATCAACTCGTTAGCAAATGCCACAATGCTAACGCATCCAGATTTCGATAAGCCATTTCTACTCACGACAGATGCTTCTGAATTCGCTATTGGAGCCACTTTGGAACAAGAGATCGACGGAGTTCGGAAGCCTATCAGTTTCTACTCGCGTACTCTCAAACCAGTAGAAACGAGGTACGACACTTTCGGCCGAGAACTTCTCGCCATCCACGACACAGTGTGCCATTTTATCAACATCATTGGCAGTACTATATTTGTTGTTTTCACAGGACATGCACCATTAGTAAGCGCAATTCGAAACGCAACTTCATCTATCGCCAAGTACCCTGCCAGAGTGGAAAGACAGATTTCTCGTCTAAGCGAATGGCAATTTGACGTCTTTCACGTCAAGGGCAAACAGAACTTCATTGCAGATGCCCTGTCCAGGCCAGACATCTCTCTACAATCACCTTCGCCGTCACCATTCACTGTCAACTCCGTGGCACTCAGTGAACTTGCACTAACGCCAACTCTCCTGCGAACTGAACAACGCGGTGACATTCACATTCAAAGATGAATAGCGCGTCACCCAACCAAGTTCATATGCCGTCTGTGGGAAGGCTTACCAATTGTTTACTTCACGGGTACGCAGCCAACAAGCCAGTTCTGCCGACCAGCCTTCAGAGAAAAGTTTTCGATTCAATTCACTCAATTTCTCACCCAGGAAGCCAAGCGACTATCCTACTTCTTACAGATCGTTTCTGGGGTCACAGACTTAGGCAGAATGTTAAACGATGGGTCTCAGAGTGTGCAATTTGTCAGAAAAATAAGATCAAACGACACACTCGTTCTAAGTTGCAACATTTTTGGTCTACTTCTCGCCTAGCCATCGTCCACATCGACATAGTTCATCTGACAAGGTTTCAGTTACCTTCTAACTATGATCGATAGATTTACACGGTGGCCTGCGGCATTACCTCTTGGCACCATTTCTGCAGACGAAGTAACTAACGGTTTATCTCTGAATGGATATCCAATTATGGTGTTCCCAATGGGGTCATCACGGACAGAGGCACTTGCTTCTCATCTGATCGTTTCAAAACCACCTTGCGGTACATGGGATGCATCTAACGCCAGACGACTGCCTACCATCCCCAAGCTAATGGCATGGTAGAGAGAATGCATAGGGAACTCAAAGCAGCTTTAGCATCCTCGTCCATTAATGGCAACTGGGTCGATGCACTACATTAAGTTCTGCTAGCCATGCGTTCCCGTACTTGTGAATCCATTAAAACTACTGCGTCACAACTCTTGTATGGCATGGATCTACGCCTGCCTAGTCAGCTCCCACGTCTACTACCGGCAAAAGATGACCCACAAGATAAAGCTACCCGCCTTCGACTTTATTACGGTAACATGTCCGAACAGCAGCCAAGACACACGCCTCGTCCAGTCTTCGTTCACCCACAGCTCCACAGCTGCAAGAGAGTACTCGTTCGCAACAATACTGCTGTTGCACCACTACAACCCAAGTATCGCGGTCCTTACCCGATTTTACTAAAACAGCCAAAATACTTCATCATTATGCAGGCGCTACACCGACATCAGTAAGCATAGACAGGTTAAAACCGTTTATCGAACCACCTGATCCTGAGAGCGTTCAACCTTCTACACACGTCTCAGGCTCCGTCTGCCCACAATCTCAATAACCTGCTTTGTATAACGCGTAATTAATTTTTTTTTTAAACATTAACATTAACTATAAAATTTTTTAACCTTACGTTATTTTTAGTATTTGTCTCACGTGGCATAACCAGCTGTTCTTAGCTAACAATTATGTAGCATTTTTGAACAATTCTTTGGTATTATGCCATCTCTGAGGCAATGTTCGTGTACATAGTTTTATGCAGTTACCTTTGATTTTAATGTATATATTTTTACATTATAATGTATTTCTCACACATGACATTACACTGCCTATTTTGGTATGACCAGCTGCTTAGAGCTAACGCTTTCGTGTAGCATCACTAAGTAGTGATCAGCTTCATATCATGGTACAGGCCACTTTCAATGCATATCTCAACTTTATCTATTTCACAAAGACCACTCTACAAATGTCATGAACACAACGTCAAGCACTCTAGCTCCTTTGGTCGTATACAAACACATTGACAACGATCCAACCTGCTTAGGTTTTAACTTAAACCTGGCAAATTCAGGGGTGATTTACCTCGAAATCTTCACGCTGCGGCTCCAAAAACTTACACTGCTCTATTTTGCCTCACGTGCTATGACCGTCACTAGAGCTAACAATTTGTGTAGCAATTCCTAGTGGTTACCTGGCATCATATCATTGTTGAAGCAACCAACAAGCATATTTAAGCCCAGCACTTATGGTTCATCATATTTTTGCTTAACTTGGTTCGAACTTTGTCATGCATTTCTTATCTAGCCTCGCAGAGAGGAATATTTTTCTTTTTTTTCAGAGAGGAAAGTGTTGTAACGACACAAATCAATCGCCGACATATTGCGAAAATTAAATTCAAATTTATTTACGTTGCACCAATGAGAAAAAAGCAAAATTGCCGTTTAACCTCGTTTAACCACGTTTAACCAATAGTATGCAAGTACACATATTGCATGCTATTTAAGCACGGTAATTTACCATGCAAGTCAGTTGGTCGTATCGGCGTTCTGCCTCGTGTTACACATGTGCGTGCTGTCGGCTGTCAATACCTACGCTGGATATTGATTTGTTTCACCAACAATTGGCAACATTCGTGACTCACCGTGTTGCACTTCGGCTAGCAAGACGAGCCAATTAATGCAGAACTTCAACCAAATTGTCCACACATGTTAACAACAGCAGGAACCAAAACCAGAGTCCACCCAAGGAACAGAACATCAACTTACATATATATAACTTACGCGAACGCCGCCAAGGCCCTCTTAAGGGCCCCCATATCAGTAACTAATCTCTATTCAGAGCACCTTAACCGAGTTTGTAACGTCGTACGGCATTTACTTGAAGCCGGGGCGTTTACAATGGTGTAAACGTCCAGCTTCAAGTAAATGTTGTATGACGTTACAAATTCGGTTAGAGTGCCATAAAATAAAAAGTTAGTACGGTTTGGGCCTTTAACAGGGCCGGCCTTGCGTTTTCTCATGTAGAGGCCCTTTGGTCACTACCATAAAAGAGCCTCTGTTTCCAGGCAGATAATCCATATATGCGGTATGATCATCTATTTTGGAACACTTAAGTTACTCTGAACTATCTTTTAAACTAAATTCCTTAAGTCCACTTGCTAACTACTCTGAATCCTCAATATTTATTTAGCCAGCCATGGTATGCCAAATTCATTCCTTACAATTTATATTATATTATTTAAGCTTACCGGAATACGCTTATTATCCACAGATTACAAGGAACGATACAGTGGTGACAATCAAAGATCAGAGAGAATTATTTTGACCAAACTGAAGAGTAATCTTAGACTAGGATACAAACTCCTCACAGACTACGGTAAATATAAGGAAAAATTAAAGCTTATATTACCTGTAGGTAAAACTGATTATGAATTTCTCTGTGAATTGGATGAAGTATTTGGCAACTTGTTATGTAATCCGCAGTAAAAAGGCAATTTTATTGATCTAACGGATCCTTCGGGAAACCAGGATCTAGGACTTGTTATTGACAGTGATGCATTGATAGAATTAATGTTAAAAATAAAATCAAAAAAAAACAAAAAGATCACCTTGGTATATCGATTGATAACCTACTTCAATTACCTTTAAATTTTATGAATGCGCTCTGCAATTTTATAAATAGAATTTTGAAGAATGGGATATTACCAATCGATATACTAACAATAGTAGCTAAACCTTTGCCAAAAGTAAGTAAGTCAACGTGTGCCAGTGATTACAGATTAATCTCTATTATCCCTTCGTTTTTGAAGATAATAGAACGATTGATACTTGATCATTTAGAACGTATGCTGCCGGCTGATTTCGATATATGCCAACATGGATTTACGAAAGACAGGTCGACAACTACTAATATGCTCTCTATGTGAAAACATGTAATTACAATAGATGAGAAAAAGTTAGATGCATCAATTGTATTCATAGATATCTCAAAAGGTTTGGACTCTATATCTTTTGATGCTATTTTTAAAATGCGATTAATTTATTGAATATTGATCCGAATATTTTAAGATTACTTAGATACTATTTATATAATCGAAGAATGAGTATTCAAGTAAACGATTTGATATCAAAATCGAAAAGGGTAACAAGTGGAATTCCACAGGGATCAAGTTTGGTCCAATTTTATTTAAAATTGTATTTGCACATTTGGAAACTAAGATCCCTAACGGTCGAGTTTGCAAATTCGCTGATTATTTAAAAATAATCTTTCCAATTGATCCAAAAATGTCGAATTCTCCAAAAATATTGTGACACTAGATTTGTATGATTTAAGTAGATACTTGTTAACACTAGGGCTGAGAATAAACAGTAAAAAGACGAGAGCTTTAAAAATAGGTAACAGAACAGAATTTAACTGTCTATTTTCCTGATGCTGCGATTAATGATGTTTTTGAGATTAAACTTATGCAAGAAATTAAGGATTTAGCATAACTTTTCAATGTACAGCTTATGTTGAGAGACATATTGAAAGGATAGTAAGCAGTGCCAAGAACAGATGGGCATTAATAAATAGAAATGTTATATCGCATGAAATAAAATTTAAAATGTTTATAATATGGATTAGACCGATACTAGAATATGCTGCCGCTACTTGGAATCCTTTAACAACGGGTTTGTCTAATAAGATGGAAGCTGTACAAAGAAAATTTGTGAAACAAATTAGTCCTATCTCCTGCACTATATACGCCACTAGATTACAGTTTGTATCACTGCATCCTTTATAGTTTCGGAGGATGTGCTATTGCATAAAAGTTTTCCATTTGAACCAGTGGACTGGTGCTTATATGAATCCGATAAGAAAGAGTCATGAAGTTGGAACTAGATCTGGACATTTGGCAATATCTCCTCCTTTGGTGGGGAATGTTGCGAGCAATTTATTCTCTTTTTCGAAAATCTACAAAATATATAACCAATTGCCAAAGGGGTTTAGAGAAACGCCTCCATCTAAGATGTCTTTTAAATTTTTATCTACTGATCTAGAAAAAGTCTACAGTCCTGCTGATATTTTTTATTTTGATTATGATAATACTTCCTCATGGTTGAATAAAAGACAAGGATAATTGTTATCAGAAACATACCTTCTTGAGATTTTTATTTCCAAGTTTTGTATCATTAAAATTGAAATGTTATGCATTATATCATCATATTAGTCAACAATACATACAATCAATTGCTAGTCATGGTTCTCAATTTTTTGCATAATGTTACACTCGAATTATACCTTAATTTTTCCTATTTTGATGATGTATCTATTATTCTTTACAGCCAAACTTTCTGATATTGATACTAGATAAGAAATGCATGACAGAGTTCGAACCAAGTTAAGCAAAAATATGATGAACCATAAGTGCTGGGCTTAAATATGCTTGTTGGTTGCTTCAACAATGATATGATGCCAGGTAACCACTAGGAATTGCTACACAAATTGTTAGCTCTAGTGGACGGTCATAGCACGTGAGGCAAAATAGAGCAGTGTAAGTTTTTGGAGCCGCAGCGTGAAGATTTCGAGGTAAATCGCCTCTGAATTTGCCAGGTTTAAGTTAAAACCTAAGCAGGTTGGATCGTTGTCAATGTGTTTGTATACGACCAAAGGAGCTAGAGTGCTCGACGTTGTGGTCATGACATTTGTAGAGTGGTCTTTGTGAAATAGATAAAGTTGAGATATGCATTGAAAGTGGCCTGTACCATGATATGAAGCTGATCACTACTTAGTGTTGCTACACGAAAGCGTTAGCTCTAAGTAGCTGGTCATACCAAAATAGGCAGTGTGATGTCATGTGTGAGAAATACATTATAATGTAAAAATATATACATTAAAATCAAAGGTAAATGCATAAAAATATGTACACGAACATTGCCTCAGAGATGGCATAATACCAAAGAACTGTTCAAAAATGCTACACAATTGTTAGCTAAGAACAGCTGGTTATGCCACGTGAGACAAATACGAAAAAATAACGTAAGGTTTAAAAAAATTTTGATAGTTAATGTTAATGTTTAAAAAAAATTAATTACGCGTTATACAAAGCAGGTCATTGAGATTGTGGGCAGACGGAGCCTGAGACGTGTGTAGAAGGTTGAACGCTCTCAGGATCAGGTGGTTCGATAAACGGTTTCAACCTGTCTATGCTTACTGATGTCGGTGTAGCGCCTTGCATAATGATGAAGTATTTTGGCTGTCTGAGCAAAATCGGGTAAGGACCGCGATACTTTGGTTGTAGTGGTGCAACAGCATTATTGTTGCGAACGAGTACTCTCTTGCAGCTGTGGAGCTGTGGGTGAACGAAGACTGGACGAGGCGTGTGTCTCGGCTGCTGTTCGGACATGTTACCGAAATGAAGTCGAAGGCGGGTAGCTTCGTCTTGTGGGTCATCTTGTGCCGGTAGTAGACGTGGGAGCTGACTAGGCAGGCGTAGATCCATGCCATACAAGAGTTGTGACGCAGACGTTTTAATGGATTCACGAGTACGGGAACGCATGGCAAGCAGAACTAAAGGTAGTGCATCGACCCAGTTGCCATTAATGGACGAGGATGCTAAAGCTGCTTTGAGTTCCCTATGCATTCTCTCTACCATGCCATTAGCTTGGGGATGGTAGGCAGTCGTCTGGCGTAAGATGCATCCCATGTACCGCAAGGTGGTTTTGAAACGATCAGATGAGAAGCAAGTGCCTCTGTCCGTGATGACCTCATTGGGAACACCATAATTGGATATCCATGCAGAGATAAAACCGTTAGTTACTTCGTCTGCAGAAATGGTGCCAAGAGGTAATGCCGCAGGCCACCGTGTAAATCTATCGATCATAGTTAGAAGGTAGCTGAAACCTTGAACCTTTGTCAGATGAACTATGTCGATGTGGACGATGGCTAGGCGAGAAGTAGACCGAAAATGTTGCAACTTAGAACGAGTGTGTCGTGTGATCTTGTTTTTCTGACAAATAGCACACTCTGAGACCCATCGTTTAACATTCTGCCTAAGTCTGTGACCCCAGAAACGATCTGTAAGAAGTCGGACAGTCGCTTGGCTTCCTGGGTGAGAAATTGAGTGAATTGAATCGAAAACTTTTCTCTGAAGGCTGGTCGGCAGAACTGGCTTGTTGGGCTGCGTACCCGTGAAGTAAACAATTGGTAAGCCTTCCCACAGACGGCATATGAACTTGGTTGGGTGACGGGCTATTGATCTTTGAATGTGAATGTCACCGCGTTGTTCAGTTCGCAGGAGAGTTGGCGTTAGTGCAGGTTCACTGAGTGCCACGGAGTTGACAGTGAATGGTGACGGCGAAGGTGGTTGTAGAGAGACGTCTGGCCTGGACAGGGCATCTGCAATGAAGTTCTGTTTGCCCTTGACGTGAAAGACGTCAAATTGCCATTCGCTTAGACGAGAAAGCTGTCTTTCCACTCTGGCAGGGTACTTGGCGATAGATGAAGTTGCGTTTCGAAGTGCGCTAACTAGTGGTGCATGATCTGTGAAAACAACAAATCTGCTACTGCCAATGATGCTGATAAAATGGCGCACTGCGTCGTGGATGGCGAGAAGTTCTCGGCCGAAAGTGTCGTACCTCGTTTCTACTGGTTGGAGAGTACGCGAGTAGAAACTGATAGGCTTCCGAACTCCGTCGATCTCTTGTTCCAAAGTGGCTCCAATAGCGAATTCAGAAGCATCTGTCGTGAGTAGAAATGGCTTTTCGAAATCTGGATGCGTTAGCATTGTGGCATTTGCTAACGAGTTGATGGCAAGTCGAAGTAATTCCTCGTCTTCGGATGACCAAGCAATGATGGAATTCTTGCTAAGTCCTTTTCGGTTCCGCAGGTGCCTGCACAAAGGATAAAGTTGTTTTGAAAGGCCTGGAAGGAACTTGCGATAATAGTTTAGTACTCCCAGGATTTTCTGCAAATCGCTCAAAGTCCTTGGTGACTTGATATTCTTGATTGAATTCGTCTTTGACGGCAACGGTTGAATACCTTGGGCCGTGATACGATGCCCTAAGAAGTCGACGGATGAAGTTGCAATCTGCGTCTTGTCACAGTTGATCTTGAGTCCGTGGTTGGATAAGCGTGAGAGGACATTTCGTAGATGTTTCGCATGAGATTCTAGATCTGGACTGAATACCATAATGTCATCTAGATATGACATACAATAAGCAGAGTCGTCGCGAAGTATGTTGTCTATGAATCTTTGAAATGTCTGAGTAGCACACTTAAGTCCAAAAGGCATGTAAAGATATTCAAAAAGGCCAAATGGAGTGATGACTGCAGTTTTCTCGATATCCTCTGGTGCTACCGGTATGTGATGGTACGCTTGTCTGAGGTCAATCACTGAGAAGAAATTGCTGCCGTTGAGTTTTTCAAGTAAAGTGTTGATATTTGGAATAGGATATGCATCAGATTTTGTCACTGAATTTAGCTTACGGTAGTCTCCACAGGCTCTGTACGATCCGTTTGATTTTGAGACTAAGTGCAGTGGTGACGCCCATGAACTTTTCGATGGTCTGATGATTCCCTCTTCCAAAAGCCTTGAGAATTCTTCTTGGGCAGCTTTCAGCTTAGCAGGAGCCAGTGGTCGCTTCTTGAGTGCAATAGGTTGTCCTTCTGTGACGATATGATGCATCGTGTTGGAGACTCGTAGCTCTGACTTGTTAAGATCGAAAAGCGATTTGTATTTTCGAAGAGCTGCTGATATCTCTGCTGAATGATGCACTGGGGTTGGCTGAATGACCTGTAACTCCAAACGCTCGGAGGCAAGTGTCCAAAAGCTTTGTTCAAGTCCGGTGGAGGGGTCGATGATCTTTTGATTGGCAAGATCAACAATGAGCCGAAATTTTAGAAGGAAATCAAGGCCTATTATATTATGTGAGACCTTGGCAATGATGAAGTTGTGGGAAAATTCACGTCGTAGACCTATGTTGAGTGTGCGGTATTGGCAGCCATAAGTTGGTATGGGCTCGCCTGTAGCTGTTGCGAGAAGAACGCCTAGCGACATCTCGGCCATTGAATCACCTTTGAGAACTGAGACTGCCGCACCTGTGTCTACGATGTACTCTTCGCCAGTTTTGAAATCAAGAAGGTGCAGAAGTTCGTTTGGCTGTTTGGCCGGGTCATGCAAACAAGTAGGCTGGTGATTGCGACCGGCATTGTCTGTTTGGTTCTCTATGTGAAAAATTCGGCGTGGACGAAAAGAGTCGACAGGGATGTCGGATTGTAGTTGGCTTCTTCCCTGTAGCGCCGTTGATGCCGTTGATGTGCAGAAAGTACGGTCTTCTACTTCCTGCGCCAGACGTTTCCCGATACTGATGCACCCTTGTGCCTGCGGTCTGTTGTCCTCTCCGTCAGCTGTGGAAATTGACACTCATTCGGAAATTCTTCGGAACGACAAAGACAAACTTGGCAAGCATAAAAAACTTCTGGTGGTTATAACACCAGTTCTTTGGAGCATATTTATTAAAGGATTGCGGAGATCTCGATCGCCGCCTACCATTATAATTTGACTTGGAAACGAATTTTGGTCGAGCATTCACTTGATTTATCTCAGATTTGGTAATGGCCAATCCTTCTAGAACTTTGGCCATGTTCGCCACTGTTCTCTCTAAAGAGGAGATTCTATCATCTTGCGGGGGTGAAGAAAAGGATGATGGATTCACTTTGGGTTCCAAAACCCTATATTCTAACTCACATCTCTCAGATAAGTCATCTATAGAGAGAGTGTTGGGGAGCTGTCTGGCAAAGAGTTTTAATGTTTGGGGAAGATTGTTAATAAAAACAACCTTAGCCTCATGGTCAGAAATGTTGGTTTTATACCAACGTTTCCGTAATTCCCTCAGTATTTCTATGGGGCCAAGATTTGGCATATCTAACTGCGCATATTTGTTTATTATCTGCTCAGTTTCCGTGGGTCCAAGCAAGGATTCTACCTCGTTTTGTAGGCCCAAAATGGGATTAGGTAGCTTCCTAATGGCCTCAAGCTTAGGATAAATCCGTCGCTGCAATTCAGAAGGTAGTTTAGCAAAAACCTTCGACAGTTTTTGATGACTGTCATAATCAGGAAACGGGGAGAAAGCGGAGTCTACGCGCATAAAAAATAGCTCACTATCTCCATCCCAAACAGGAACATCAATATCTAAAATTGGACCTGACATTTTAACAATCTTACGGGATCTTAAAAGCATAAATTAAAAGCAATATGAAAATATATAAATATACTTTAACGAAACGCTTACCCACAAACAGCTTCCACAGTTGAATAAGAGCAGAACAAAAAAGTCACTGTTTCCAAAAATCCGAAGTTGAGTTGTTGAGTACGTACGGTGCCGTTTTGTACGTAGAAAAGATGAACAAAGGCCCCGTTGGCCTTTGATGCCGATGTGTTATTATTATCCCCACAAATCCACGAATATATACCCAACAGATTTCCCAGAAATCCACGATCAGGGTAAAGAAAACACAAATGTCAATCTATTATTATTATATCCCCCCAACACAAACCACGAATATATATATATATATACCCAAAAAAATTCACAGATGGCCACGATCACGGTAGATAAAACGCAAATCTTAATCGATTTTTATCCCAAATAGATGAAAAAGGAAGTCAATTTTATTTATACCAAAAAAATCAGAACAATAATCAATATCCTGGCGCGGTCGCCAATTTTGTAAACGCCCCGGCTTCAAGTAAATGCCGTACGACGTTACAAACTCGGTTAAGGTGCTCTGAATAGAGATTAGTTACTGATATGGGGGCCCTTAAGAGGGCCTTGGCGGCGTTCGCGTAAGTTATATGTATGTAAGTTGATGTTCTGTTCCTTGGGTGGACTCTGGTTGTGGTTCCTGCTGTTGTTATCATGTGTGTTGAAGTTCTGCATTAATTGGCTCGTCTTGCTGGCTGAAGTGCAACACGGTGAGTCACGGATGTTGCCAATTGTTGGTGAAACAAATCAATATCCAGCGTAGGTATTGACAGCCGACAGCACGCACATGTGTAACACGAGGCAGAAAGCAGATATGACCAACTGACTTGCATGGTAAATTACCGTGCTTAAATAGCATGCAATATGTGTACTTGCATACTATTGGTTAAACGTGGTTAAACGTGGTTAAACGGCAATTTGCTTTTTTCTCATTGGTGCAACGTAAATAAATTTGAATTTAATTTACGCAATATGTCGGCGATTGATTTGTGTCGTTACACAAATTTCACTGTAACGACACAAATCAATTGCCGACATATTGCGTAAATTAAATTCAAATTTATTTACGTTGCACCAATGAGAAAAAAGCAAATTGCCGTTTAACCACGTTTAACCACGTTTAACCAATAGTATGCAAGTACACATATTGCATGCTATTTAAGCACGGTAATTTACCATGCAAGTCAGTTGGTCGTATCTACGTTCTGCCTCGTGTTACACATGTGCGTGCTGTCGGCTGTCAATACCTACGCTGGATATTGATTTGTTTCACCAACAATTGGCAACATTCGTGACTCACCGTGTTGCACTTCAGCCAGCAAGACGAGCCAATTGAGTGCAGAACTTCAGGACCATCCACATCGGATACAGCTCAACCACGGGAGGAACCACAACCAGAGTCCACCCAAGGCTCTAGGACGCATCTTCATACTATGATAGACTTCACGAGAACGCACGACCAGGCCCTCTTAAGGGCCCCCATATCAGTAACTAATCTCTATTCAGAGCACCTTAACCGAGTTTGTAACGTCGTACGGCATTTACTTGAAGCCGGGGCGTTTACAAAATTGGCGACCGCGCCAGGATATTGATTATTTATCTGATTTTTTTTGGGTATAAATAAATTGACTTTCTTCTTCATTTGTTTGGGATAAATCGACTAACATTTGCGTTTTCTTT
>JAQBSW010008174.1:0-35862 GCA_029291075.1 Eudiplozoon nipponicum | reverse complement strand
TTTAATAGACATCTTAGATGGAGGCATTTCTCTAAGCCCCTTCGGCAATTGGTTATAAATTTTGTAGATTTTCGAGAAAGAGAATAACTTGCTCGCTACATTCCCCACAAAAGGAGGAGATATTGCCATATGTCCAGATCTAGTTCCAATTTCATGACTCTTTCTTATCGGAGTCATATAGGCACCAGTCCACTGGTTCAGATGGAAAACTTTTATACAATAACACATCCTCCGAAACCACAGAGATTGCAATGACGCAAACTGTAATCTAGAGGCGTATATAGTGCAAGAAATAGGACTAATATGTTTCACAACTTTTCTTTGTACAGCTTCTATCTTATTAGACAAACCCTTTTTTAATGGATTCCAGGTAGCGACAGCATATTCTAGTACCGGTCTAATCCATATTATATACATTTGAAGTTTTATATCATTTGATAAAATATTTCGATTTATTAGTGCCCATCTTTTCTTGGCACTGCCTACTATACTTTCAATATGTCTCTCAGCAGAAGCTGTACATTGAATAGTTATGCCTAAATCCTTAATTTCTTGCATAAGTTTAATCTCAAACACATCATTAATAACTGCATCATGAAAATAAACATAATGAAAGTTTGTTCTGTTCCCTATTTTTAAAGCTTTCGTCTTTTTATTGTTTATTCTCAGCCCTAGTGTAAACAAATATTTACTCAAATCATACAAATCTAAAGTCACATTATTTTTGGAGAATTCGACATTCTTTGGATCAATTGGGAAGATTATTTTTAAATCATCAGCGAATTTGCAAACTCGACCGTTAAGGATCTTAGTTTCCAAATTTGCTAATACAATTTTAAATAAAATTGGCCCCAAGCTTGATCCCTGTGGAACTCCACTCGTTACTCGTTTTGATTTTGATATCAAATCGTTTACTTGAATACTCATTCTTCGATTATATAGATAGTATTTAAGTAATCTAAAAATATTCGGATCAATATTCAACAAACTAATCGCATTCAAAATAGCATCAAAAGATATAGAGTCAAAAGCTTTTGAGATATCTATAAATACAATTAATGCATCTAACTTATTCTCGTCTAATGTGATTACATGTTTCCACATGGAAAGCATATTAGTAGTTGTCGATCTACCTTTCGTAAAGCCATGTTGACATAAGTCAAAATCAGCCGGTAACATACGTTCTAAATGATCTAGTATCAATCGTTCTATTATCTTCAAAAACGAAGGGATAATAGAGATTAATCTATAATCACTGGCGCACGTTGGCTTACTAACTTTTGGCAACGGCTTAGCTACAATCGTTAATATATCGAAATCGATATAGAAATAATAGATTCGGCCAAACATCTCGGCATTCAATTCTCAAAATCCCTAGACTTCTCCCCACACCTTACACACACTACCTCTAAACTCTTCAAATGGGCCCGTCTGATCTGTTTTAAGACTAACAATCCCACTCTCCAACTCACATTATGCAAGGTCTACGTTCTGCCCCTCATTTCCTACGCCAGCGAATTCTACTGTCCTCACACCCACGCCTCCTTGTACACCCTTGAACAGGTATCCTCTAGATTTCTTAAGCGAGTCTTCCAGTACTGCCAAAACTACAGGGAACGCCTACTTCTAGCTAACCTTCTTCCGCTTTGGTTCACACGTCACCTTCGAGTCATTTCTTTATCCATAAGATCTCAACTTCCTTACCACTCTCCAACTTTGCCCACCCAAGTCACCACTACGCCACACGTTCTAGTAACTCTTCTATCCAAGCCTTTCATACCCCCACCTTATTTTAAAAAATCTATCTCTTCTCCAAAGCCACTAATGTCTTCAACGCTCTCCCCACAGACATAAAACTCCTACCCCAGCACGAATTCAAAAAGGCAGCTCATCAGTACTTCTTCAACAAATTTCTTTGTGATACGACCGATTGGAAACGAAACTGGTTCCTTCTCAATCCATAACATTTACTCCACCCCATCTTCTTACCTCTCTTGTCTTATTCTTTTTTCTTCAAGATTCACTAATACCACCTCTCAGCCCATTCCTAACCCCATTATATCCACGTTGCGGATACTCTACTACGTTTTGCTCATCCAACTTTTTTCTTTCTTTCTTGTTTCAGCGGAGAACCGGAAACCCAACAGCCCTACCGATTCACCAACGGTTCGCTTCGGACTTCGACTCTCCCTGGTCTTATTTTAATCTCGATCACGTTCTACAGATGCCTGCGATCCTTGCAAGACTCGCTCGCCTCAATCCTGCCGACTCCATCAATTCATTCGTCACGACAACGGACTCCAACGGTCGACGTCTACCTCCGGGCCGCCATCTCTTTATCTTCATCTTCGTTTTCGATCTCACATTCACCTTGAAGATCTGATACTTCACGGACTATCTCCAATTGATCTTGTCTAGTCAAATGGAACTTCGCTTATATTTATTTTTCACCAGATTGAACTATCTTGTTGTTAATGATAACTTTTCCCCTCCCCAACCCCTCCCCCTGCTATTAAATACTTTGCTAGTCACAATTCCACTCACCTCCACATATCCTACCCTTGATTTGCTATTTCAATGATTGGGCCAGTTGGTTTTTGATGCCAAATAAATGTATTATTATTATTATTATTATTATTATTATTATTAATTGGTAATTTCCCATCATTCAAAATTCTATTTATAAAGTTGTAGAGTGCATTCCTAAATGTTAAGGGTAATTGAATTAGATTATCAATCGAAATACCAAGGTGATCTTTTTGTTTTTTTGATTTGATTTTTAACATCAATTTTATCAATTCATCACTGTCAATAACAAGTCCTGGTTCCTGGCCTCCCAAAGGATCTGATAGTTCTATAAAAGTTCTCTCATTCTGTGGATTGCATATCAAATTGACAAATACTTCCTCCAATTCACAGAGAAATCCAGACTCAGTTTTATCCACAGGTAGTATAAGCTTTAACTTTTCCTTGTATTTACTGTAATCTGTGAGGAGTTTAAAACCTAATCGAGGATTACTCTTCATTTTGGCCAAAATAATTCGTTCTGATCTTTGACGAATTATTAGCAGTGATAAATTAATTTCGTTATCAATGGAATCTAACCTCATTTGTTTAATACTATTAATAAGACTACACTTTATTATATTATCTCGTTTAATTCTTAGTTTACACAATTTCCTATTAATCCGTTTTGGTATAATGTCCGTAAACGTAGATGCCTGAAATAAAACAGATAATAACGATGAAACAGAAGAAACAAATTCATCAATATTCAAGAAACAAAAACTCTCATAATCAATCAGTATGCTTAATTCTCTAAAGAAATTCCAGTTGATTCTGGAACAGTGCACGTGTGAATTTTCATAACTTAGTTTCTGTGTTATGCCACTCAAGAATTTCCATTGTAAAATAATTTGTTTATAGTCCAATTCTTTGAAATAATTGACAACATCATAACTGTGCGATTTCACCATTTCAATTTCTAAATATACATGATCTAAGCATTGCGAACCTCTAGTTGATTCATTTACAATCTGCTTGAGATCATGGTTAGTAAAAAATTTGGATAATTCACAGTCCTGTAACTTATTAAAGTCACCTACCACTACATTATAGCCATGGCAGTCAAAGATAGATTGAAAAGAATTGGTAAATGTTTGATCATCAAATAAAGTAGCATACGGCGGTCTGTAAACCGCTGTTAAGATCAGATTATCAAATTGTATAGATAAGAAATCAATGATAGCATTATCATCACTAGTATATAAAATTTTCGCCTTAAATACAGATTTACAATAAATGAGTACTCCTCCACCTCTTTTATCCAGCGATCTGTCCTTTCTGAATATAGAATAGTGAGGAATATCAAATTCATGGTTTTTAATATCCTTGTTAAGCCAAGTTTCGGATAATATTATAAAATCGAAATCGTTACTTATTATAAAATTACACAGTAAAAAGTTCTTATTTTTAACACTTCGAGAGTTAGCATAAAATAGAGTAAATGTAGAAAGCGACTTATCTAAACAAGTGTCGACTTTTACTGATTCAACCTTGATGGCTTCTTTACTATTCTTTTCCAAGGGCCTCGAGGCCATACTTCCTTTTCCCCCTCTGTCCACAACAGTTAATAACGATACATCGTTTTTTGATGTTGCAGTCTCACTCGATTGATTCCGTTTAACAGCTTCATCAGACATTGGCGGTTTCCGTTCCTGATTGTTCTTTAATTTTTTTACTTTTGCCAATTTCCGTTGGAGGAACGTTTTGTCCCGTCCAATAAATATGCTGTGAAAGCTCAAAATCTCCTCTTTCTTTTTATTGATAGATTCTAATTGCATATTTGTTGGCCTTTTTGATAATTTTACAATTACAGGCCTTGGACGATCAGCTCTTTTCCCCACCCTATAGAATTTAGTAATAGCTGCATGCGTTTCTTCTTTTATTAAAGTATTTAATTTCTCGACGTCTTTCACATCGGCATTTTCATCTAGATTAAATAAAACTAATTGATCCTGTTTGCTATTACGTGCTGAAACTTCGTTTGCTAATATATTTAGCATTTCTTCACCAGATGATTTATCTTTAACTAGCATATCACCTTCCACAGTTAAATCGGCCAATTCAATCCATGGTTGAACATCAGTCTGTAACTTGTCTAACTTCACAAGTAATGTCTCATTCTGTTCAACTAGTTCAACTATACGCGCACTTAAAGTTTCATTATTTTTCACCACTTGCTCCAATTTTTTGCATTCACAATTGCATCATTCTTCAATATGGACATTTCATTCTTCATCAATTCCATGGAGTTCTGAAGATCCATAACAATTTTTTCCATATCGGAATGCGACAAAATCGGAGCCATGTCAAACCGCGCGCGTAAAGTTGATTAAATAAAATGTTGTAAACTATTTCAAAGAATTGGATCACAAACAATTATTTTATAATGGAACATTTTGAGTAGCAAAACACAGAAACTTAATTTTGAAAATGCACACTTGCAATGTTCCAGAATCAACTGGAATCTTTTTAGAAAGTTAAGCACACTGATTGATAATGAAAGTTTTTATATCATGAACGCTGACGAATTTGTTGCTTCTGTTTAATCGTTATTATCTGTTGTAACGACACAAATCAATCGCCGACATATTGCGCAAATTAAATTCAAATTTATTTACGTTGCACCAATGAGAAAAAGCAAATTGCCGTTTAACCAATAGTATGCAAGTACACATATTGCATGCTATTTAAGCACGGTAATTCACCATGCAAGTCAGTTGTGGCATTTGCCTTCTACCTGCTTCACACGTGTGCGTTCTGTCGGCTATCAATACGTGTGCGCTCTGTCGGCTGTCAATACATACGCTGGTGATTTGATAGTTTCACCAACAACTAACTACATCCATGACTCATCTTGTTGCGGGATACTGGAGAGACGAGCCAATTGAGTGCAGGACCTGCAGGACACCATCCACAACGCGATCGCAGCTCAACCACGGGAGCGACAACTCAACCAGAGTCCACTCAAGGCTCTAGGACATCTTCAACTCTGAAGACTTCAAGAGAACGCATTACCAGGCCCTCTTAAGGGCCCCATATCAGTAACTAATCTCTATTCAGAGCACCTTAACCGAGTTTGTAACGTCGTACGGCATTTACAAAAAGCCGGGGCGTTTACAAAATTGGCGACCGCGCCAGGATATTGATTATTGTTCTGATTTTTTTGGTATAAATTAAATTGACTTCCTTTTTCATCTATTTGGGGTAAAAAATCGATTAAGATTTGCGTGATCGTGGTCATCTGTGAATTTTTTTTGGTATATATATATATATATTCGTGGTTTGTGTTGGGGGATATAATAATAGATTGACATTTGTGTTTTCTTTACCGTGATTGTGGTTTTCTGGGAAATCTGTTGGGATAATAATAACACATCGGCATCAAAGGCCAACGGGTCCTTTGTTCATCTTTTCTACGTACAAAACGGCACCGTACGTACTCAACAACTCAACTTCGGATTTTTGGAAACAGTGACTTTTTTTGTTCTGCTCTTATTCAACTGTGGAAGCTGTTTGTGGGTAAGCGTTTCGTTAAAGTATATTTATATATTTTCATATTGCTTTTAATTTATGCTTTTAAGATCCCGTAAGATTTTTAAAATGTCAGGTCCAATTTTAGATATTGATGTTCCTGTTTGGGATGGAGATAGTGAGCTATTCTTTAGGCGCGTAGACTCCGCTTTCTCCCCGTTTCCTGATTATGACAGTCATCAAAAACTGTCGAAGGTTTTCGCTAAACTACCTTCTGAATTGCAGCGACGGATTTATCCTAAGCTTGAGGCCATTAGGAAGCTACCTAATCCCATTTTGGACCTACAAAACGAGGTAGAATCCGTGCTTGGACCCACGGAAACTGAGCAGATAATAAACAAATATGCGCAGTTAGATATGCCAAACCTTGGCCCCATCGAAATACTGCGGGAATTACGGAAACGTTGGTATAAAACCAACATTTCTGATCATGAGGCTAAGGTTGTTTTTATTAACAATCTTCCCCAAACATTAAAACTCTTTGCCAGACAGCTCCCAACACTCTCTCTATAGATGACTTATCTGAGAGATGTGAGTTAGAATATAAGGTTTTGGAACCCAAAGTGAATCCATCATCCTTTTCTTCACCCCCGCAAGATGATAGAATCTCCTCCTTAGAGAGAACAGTGGCGAACATGGCCAAAGTTCTAAAAGGATTGGCCATTACCAAATCGGAGATAAATCAAGTGAATGCTCGACCAAAATTCGTTTCCAAGTCAAATTATAATGGTAGGCGGCGATCGAGATCTCCGCAATCCTTTAATAAATATGCTCAAAAGAACTGGTGTTATAACCACCAGAAGTTTTTTATGCTTGCCAAGTTTGTCTTTGTCGTTCCGAAGAATTTCCGAATGAGTGTCAATTTCCACAGCTGACGGAGAGGACAACAGACCGCAGGCACAAGGGTGCATCAGTATCGGAAAACGTCTGGCGCAGGAAGTAGAAGACCGTACTTTCTGCACATCAACGGCATCAACGGCTCTACAGCGAAGAAGCCAACTACAATCCGACATCCCTGTCGACTCTTTTCGTCTACGACGTGAATTTTCCCACAACTTCATCATTGCCAAGGTCTCACATGATATAATAGGCCTTGATTTCCTTCTAAAATTTCGGCTCATTGTTGATCTTGCTAATCAAAAGATCATCGACCCCTCCACCGGACTTGAACAAAGCTTTTGGACACTTGCCTCCGAGCGTTTGTAGTTACAGGTCATTCAGCCAACCCCAGTGCATCATTCAGCAGAGATATCAGCAGCTCTTCGAAAATACAAATCGCTTTTCGATCTTAACAAGTCAGAGCTACGAATCTCCAACAAGATGCATCATATCGTCACAGAAGGACAACCTATTGCACTCAAGAAGCGACCACTGGCTCCTGCTATGCTGAAAGCTGCCCAAGAAAAATTCTCAAGGCTTTTGGTAGAGGGAATCATCAGACCATCAAAAAGTTCATGGGCGTCACCACTGCACTTAGTCTCAAAATCAAACGGATCGTATAGAGCCTGTGGAGACTACCGTAAGCTAAATTCAGTGACAAAATCAGATGCATATCCTATTCCAAATATCAACACATTACTTGAAAAACTCAACGGCAGCAATTTCTTCTCAGTGATTGACCTCAGACAAGCATACCATCACATACCGGTAGCACCAGAGGATATCGAGAAAACTGCAGTCATCACTCCATTTGACCTTTTTGAATATCTTTACATGCCTTTTGGACTTAAGTGTGCTACTCAGACATTTCAAACATTCATAGACAACATACTTCGCGACGACTCTGCTTATTGTATGTCATATCTAGATGACATTATGGTATTCAGTCCAGATCTAGAATCTCATGCGAAAAATCTACGAAATGTCCCCTCACGCTTATCCAACCACGGACTCAAGATCAACTGTGACAAGACGCAGATTGCAACTTCATCCGTCGACATCTTAGGGCATCGTATCACGGCCAAAGGTATTCAACCGTTGCCGTCAAAGACGAATTCAATCAAGAATATCAAGTCACCAAGGACTTTGAGCGATTTGCAGAAAATCCTGGGAGTACTAAGCTATTATCGCAAGTTCCTTCCAGGCCTTTCAAAACAACTTTATCCTTTGTGCAGGCACCTGAGGAATCGAAAAGGACTTAGCAAGAATTCCATCATTGCTTGGTCATCCGAAGACGAGGAATTACTTCGACTAGCCATCAACTCTCTATCAAATGCCACAATGCTTACACATCCAGATTTCAAAAAACCATTTCTACTCACGACAGATGTTTCTGAATTCGCTATTGGAGCCACTTTGGAACAAGAGATCGACGGAGTTCGGAAGCCTATCAGTTTCTACTCGCGTACTCTCCAACCAGTAGAAACGAGGTACGACACTTTCGACCGAGAACTTCTCGCCATCCACGACGCAGTGCGTCATTTTGCAGCATCATTGGCAGTAGCAGATTAGTTGTTTTCACAGATCATGCACCACTAGTTAGCGCACTTCGAAACGCAACTTCATCTATCGCCAAGTACCCTGCCAGAGTGGAAAGACAGCTTTCTCGTCTAAGCGAATGGCAAATTGACGTCTTTCACGTCAAGGGCAAACAGAACTTCATTGCAGATGCCCTGTCCAGGCCAGACGTCTCTCTACAACCACCTTCGCCGTCACCATTCACTGTCAACTTCGTGGCACTCAGTGAACCTGCACTAACGCCAACTCTCCTGCGAACTGAACAACGCGGTGACATTCACATTCAAAGATCAATAGCCCGTCACATAACCAAATTCATATGCCGTCTGTGGGAAGGCTTACCAATTGTTTACTTCACGGGTACGCAGCCCAACAAGCCAGTTCTGCCGACCAACCTTCAGAGAAAGGTTTTCGATTCAATTCACTCAATTTCTCACCCAGGAAGCCAAGCGACTGTCCGACTTCTTACAGATCGTTTCTGGGGTCACAGACTTAGACAGAAAGTTAAATGATGGGTCTCAGAGTGTGCAATTTGTCAGAAAAACAAGATCACACGACACACTCGTTCTAAGTGCAACATTTTCGATCTACTTCTCGCCTAGCCATCGTCCACATCGACATAGTTCATCTGACAAAGGTTCAAGGTTTCAGCTACTCTCTAACTATGATCGATAGATTTACACGGTGGCCTGCGGCATTACCTCTTAGCACCATTTCTGCAGACGAAGTAATTAACGGTTTTATCTCTGCATGGATATCCAATTATGGTGTTCCCAATGAGGTCATCACGGACAGAGGCACTTGCTTCTCATCTGATCGTTTCAAAACCACCTTGCGGTATATGGGATGCATCTTACGCCAGACGACTGCCTACCATCCCCAAGCTAATGGCATGGTAGAGAGAATGCATAAGGAACTCAAAGCTACTTTAGCATCTTCGTCCATTAATGGCAACTGGGTCGATGCACTACCTTTAGTTCAGCTGGCCATGCGTTCCCGTACTCGAGAATCCATTCAAACGTCTGCGTCACAACTCTTGTATGGCATGGATCTACGCCTGCCTAGTCAGCTCCCACGTCTACTACCGGCACAAGATGACCCACAAAACGAAGCTACTCGCCTTCGACTTCATTTCGGTAACATGTCCGAACAGCAGCCGAGACACACGCCTCGTCCAGTCTTCGTTCACCCACAGCGCCACAGCTGCAAGAGAGTACTCGTTCGCAACAATAATGCTGTTGCACCACTACAACCCAAGTATCGCGGTCCATACCCGATTTTACTCAGACAGCCAAAATGCTTCATCATTATGCAAGGCGCTACACCGACATCAGTAAGCATAGACAGGTTGAAACCGTTTATCGAACCACCTGATCCTGAGAGCGTTCAACCTTCTACACCCGTCTCAGGCTCCGTCTGCCCACAATCTCAACCTGCTTTGTATAACGCGTAATTAATTTTTTTTAAACATTAACATTTAACAATAAAATTTTTTTAACCTTACGTTAATTTTCGTATTTGTCTCACGTGGCATAACCAGCTGTTCTTAGCTAACAAGTGTGTAGCATTTTTGAACAGTTCTTTGGTATTATGCCATCTCTCAGGCAATGTTCGTTTACATATTTTTATGCAATTACCTTTGATTTTAATGTATATATATTTTACATTATAATGTATTTCTCACACATGACATTACACTGCCTATTTTGGTATGACCAGCTACTTAGAGCTAACGCTTTTGTGTAGGAACACTAAGTAGTGATCAGCTTCATATCATGGTACAGGCCACTTTCAATGCATATCTCAACTTTATCTATTTCATAAAGACCACTCTACAAATGCCATGACCACAACGTCGAGCACTTTAGCTCCTTTGGTCGTATACAAACACTGACAACGATCCAACCTGCTTGGGTTTTTATCTTAAACCTGGCAAATTCAGAGGCGATTTACCTCGAAATCTTCACGCTGCGGCTCCAAATACTTACACTGCTCTATTTTGCCTCACGTGCTATGACCGTCCACTAGAGCTAACAATTTGTGTAGCAATTCCTAGTGGTTACCTGGCATCATATCATTGTTGAAGCAACGAACAAGCATATTTTAGCCCAGCACTTATGGTTCATCATATATTTGCTTAACATGGTTCGAACTCTGTCATGCATTTCTTATCTAGCCTCGCAGAGAGGAATATTTTTTTTTCTTTCAGAGAGGAAAATATTGTAACGACACAAATCAATCGCCGACTTATTGCGTAAATTAAATTCAAATTTATTTACGTTGCACCAATGAGAAAAAAGCAAATTGCCGTTTAACCACGTTTAACCACGTTTAACCAATAGTATGCAAGTATACATATTGCATGCTATTTAAGCACGGTAATTTACCATGCAAGTCAGTTGTGGCATTTGCCTTCTACCTGCTTCACGCGTGTGCGTTCTATCGGCTGTCAATACGTGTGCGTTCTGTCGGCTGTCAATACCTACGCTGGTGATTTGATAGTTTCACCAACAACTAACTACATCCGTGTCTCATCTTGTTGCGGGATACCGGAGAGACGAGCCAATTGAGTGCAGGACCTGCAGGACACCATCCACAACGCGATCACAGCTCAACCACGGGAGCAACAAATCAACCAGAGTCCACCCAAGGCTCTAGGACATCTTCAACGCTGAAGACTTCAAGAGAACGCATTACCCGGCCCTCTTAAGGGCCCCCATATCAGTAACTAATCTCTATTCAGAGCACCTTAACCGAGTTTGTAACGTCGTACGGCATTTACTTGAAGCCGGGGCGTTTACACTGTTATATTTCAGGCATCTACTTCTACGGATATTATACCGAAACGAATCAATAGGAAATTATGTAAACTAAGCATTAAACGAGATAATATAATGAAGTGTAGTCTTATCAATAGTATTAAACAAATGAGATTAGATTTGATGGATAAAGAGATTAATTAATCATTGCTGATAATGCGTCAAAGATCAGAACGAATTATTTTGACCAAAATGAGGAGTAATCCTTGACTAGGATACAAACTCCTCACTGATTACAGTAAATATAAGGAAAAGTTAAAGCTTATAGTACCTGTTGATAAAACTGATTATGAATTTCTCTGTGAATTGGATGAAGTATTTGGCAATTTGATATGTAATCCACAGAAAGAAAGCAATTTCATGGAACTACCTGACCCTTAGGGAGACCAGGAACCAGGACTTGGTATTGACAGTGATGTGTAACGACACAAATCAATCGCCGACATATTGCGTAAATTAAATTCAAATTTATTTACGTTGCACCAATGAGAAAAAAGCGAAATTGCCGTTTAACCACGTTTAACCAATAGTGTGCAAGTAGACATTGCAGGCTATTTAAGCACGGTAATTTACCATGCAAGTCAGTTGTGGCATTTGCATTCTACCTGCTTCACGCGTGTGCGTTCTGTCAGCTGTCAATACCTACGCTGGTGATTTGATAGATTCACCAACAACTAACTACATCCGTGACTCATCTTGTTGCGGGATACCGAAGAGACGAGCCAATTGAGTGCAGGACCTGCAGGACACTATCCACAACGCGATTACAGCTCAACCACGGGAGCGACAACTCAACCAGAGTCCACCCAAGGCTCTAGGACATCTTCAACTCTGAAGACTTCAGGCGAACGTATTACCCGGCCCTCTTAAGGGCCCCCATATCAGTAACTAATCTCTATTCAGAGCACCTTAACCAAATTTGTAACGTCGTACGGCATTTACTTGAAGCCGGGGCGTTTACAAAATTGGCGACCGCGCCAGGATATTGATTATTGTTCTGATTTTTTTTGGTATAAATAAAATTGACTTCCTTTTTCATCTATTTGGGATAAATAGATTGACATTTGTGTTTTCTTTACCCTGATCGTGGTTTTCTGGGAAATCTGTTGGGTATATATTCGTGGATTTGTGGGGATAATTATAATACATTGACATCAAAGGCCAACGGGGCCTCTGTTTACATTTCCTACGTACGAAACGGCACCGTACGTACTCGACAAACTAGATTGCGGATTTTCGGAAACAGTGACTTTTTTGTTCTGCGCTCACTCAACTGTGGAAGCTGTTTGTGGGTAAGCATTTCGTTAAAGTTTATTTATACATTTTCATATTGCTTATAAATTTTTGCTTTTAAGATCCCGTAAGATTGTTAAAATGTCAGGTCCAATTTTAGATAATGATGTTCCTGTTTGGGATGGAGATAGTGAGCTATTTTTTATGCGCGTAGACTCCGCTTTCTCCCGTTTCCTGATTATGACAGTCATCAAAAACTGTCGAAGGTTTTTGCTAGACTACCTTCTGAATTGCAGCGACGGATTTATCCTAAGCTAGAGGCCATTAGGAAGCTACCTAATCCCATTTTGGGCCTACAAAACGAGGTAGAATCCTTGCTTGGACCCACGGAAACTGAGCAGATAATAAACAAATATGCACAGTTAGATATGCCAAATCTTGGCCCCATAGAAATACTGAGGGAATTACGGAAACGTTGGTATAAAACCAACATTTCTGACCATGAGGCTAAGGTTGTTTTTATTAACAATCTTCCCCAAGCATTAAAACTCTTTGCCAGACAGCTCCCCAACACTCTCTCTATAGATGACTTATCTGAGAGATGTGAGTTAGAATATAGGGTTTTTGGAACCCAAAGTGAATCCATCATCCTTTTCTTCACCCCCGCAAGATGATAGAATCTCCTCTTTAGAGAGAACAGTGGCGAACATGGCCAAAGTTATAGAAGGAGAAGCCATTACCAAATCCGAGATAAATCAAGTGAATGCTCGACCAAAATTCGTTTCCAAGTCAAATTATAATAGTAGGCGGCGATCGAGATCTCCGCAATCCTTTAATAAATATGCTCCAAAGAACTGGTGTTATAACCACCAGAAGTTTTTTATGCTTGCCAAGTTTGTCTTTGTCGTTCCGAAGAATTTCAGTATCGGGAAACGTCTGGCGCAGGAAGTTGAAGACCGTACTTTCTGCACATCAACGGCATCAACGGCGCTACAGGGAAGAAGCCAACTACAATCCGACATCCCTGTCGACTCTTTTCGTCCACGCCGAATTTTTTACATAGAGAACCAAACAGACAATGCCGGTCGCAATCATCAGCCTACTTGTTTGCATGACCCGGCCAAACAGCCAAACGAACTTCTGCACATTCTTGATTTCAAAACTGGCAAAGAGTACATCGTAGACACAGGTGCGGCAGTCTCAGTTCTCAAAGGTGATTCAATGGCCGAGATGTTGCTAGGCGTTCTTCTCGCAACAGCTACAGGCGAGCCCATACCAAATTATGGCTGCCAATACCGCACACTCAACATAGGTCTACGACGTGAATTTTCCCACAACTTCATCATTGCCAAGGTCTCACATAATATAATAGGCCTTTATTTCCTTCTAAAATTTAGGCTCATTGTTGATCTTGCCAATCAAAAAATCATCGAACCCTCCACCGGACTTGAACAAAGCTTTTGGACACTTGCCTCCGAGCGTTTGGAGTTACAGGTCATTCAGCCAACCCCAGTGCATCATTCAGCAGAGATATCAGCAGCTCTTCGAAAATACAAATCGCTTTTCGATCTTAACAAATCCGATCTACGAGTCTCCAACACGATGCATCATATCGTCCCAGAAGGACAACCTATTGCACTCAAGAAGCGACCACTGGCTCCTGCTAACCTGAAAGCTGCCCAAGAAGAATTCTCAAGGCTTTTGGAAGAGGGAATCATCAGACCATCGAAAAGTTCATGGGCGTCACCATTGCAAATAGTCTCAAAATCAAACGGATCGTACAGAGCCTGTGGAGACTACCGTAAGCTAAATTCAGTGACAAAATCTGATGCATATCCTATTCCAAATATCACCACTTTACTTGAAAAACTCAACGGCAGCAATTTCTTCTCAGTGATTGACCTCAGACAAGCGTACCATCACATACCGGTAGCACCAGAGGATATCGAGAAAACTGCAGTCATCACTCCATTTGGCCTTTTTGAATATCTTTACATGCCTTTTGGACTTAGGTGTGCTACTCAGACATTTCAAAGATTCATAGACAACATACTTCGCGACGACTCTTCTTATTGTATGTCATATCTAGATGACATTATGGTATTCAGTCCAGATCTAGAATCTCATGCAAAACATCTACGAATTGTCCTCTCACGCTTATCCAACCACGGACTCAAGATCAACTGTGACAAGACGCAGATTGCAACTTCATCCGTCGACTTCTTAGGGTATCGTATCACGCCCAAGATATTCAACCGTTGCCGTCAAAGACGAATTCAATAAAGAATATCAAGTCACCAAGGACTGTGAGCGAATTGCAGAAAATCCTGGGAGTACTAAACTATTATCGCAAGTTCCTTCCGGGCCTTTCAAAACAACTTTATCCTTTGTGCAGGTACCTGCGGAACCGAAAAGGACTTAGCAAGAATTCCATCATTGCTTGGTCATCCAAAGACGAGGAATTACTTCGACTTGCCATCAACTCGTTAGCAAATGCCACAATGCTAACGCATCCAGATTTTGAAAAGCCATTTCTACTCACGACAGATGCTTCTGAATTCGCAATTGGAGCCACATTGGAACAAGAGATCGACGGAGTTCGGAAGCCTATCAGTTTCTACTCGCGTACTCTCCAACCGGTAGAAACGAGGTACGACACTTTCGGCCGAGAACTTCTCGCCATCCACGACGCAGTGTGCCATTTTATCAGCATCATTGGCAGTAGCAGATTTGTTGTTTTCACAGATCATGCACCACTAGTTAGCGCACTTCGAAACGCAAATTCATCTACCGCCAAGTACCCTGCCAGAGTGGAAAGACAGCCTTCTCGTCTAAGAGAATGGCAATTTGACGTCTTTCACGTCAAGGGCAAACAGAACTTCATTGCAGATGCCCTGTCTAGGCCAGACGTCTCTCTACAACCACCTTCGCCGTCACCATTCACTGTCAACTCCGTGGCACTCAGTGAACCTGCACTAACGCCAACTCTTCTGCGAACTGAACAACGCGGTGACATTCATATTCAAAGATCAATAGCCCGTCATCCAACCAAGTTCATATGCCGTCTGTGGGAAGGCTTACCAATTGTTTACTTCACGGGTACGCAGCCCAACAAGCCAGTTCTGCCAACCGGCCCTGAGAGAAAAGTTTTCGATTCAATTCACTCAATTTCTCACCCAGGAAGCCAAGCGACTGTCCGACTTCTTACAGATCGTTTCTGGGGTCACAGACTTAGGCAGAATGTTAAACGATGGGTCTCAGAAAAACAAGATCACACGACACACTCGTTCTAAGTTGCAACATTTTCGATCTACTTCTCGCCTAGCCATCGTCCACATCGACATAGTTCATCTGACAAAGGTTCAAGGTTTCAGCTACCTTCTAACTATGATCGATAGATTTACACGGTGGCCTGCGGCATTACCTCTTGGCACCATTTTTGCAGACGAAGTAACTAACGGTTTTATCTCTGCATGGATATCCAATTACGGTGTTCCCAATGAGGTCATCACAGACAGAGGCACTTGCTTCTCATCTGATCGTTTCAAAACCACCTTGCGGTACATGGGATGCATCTTACACCAGACGACTGCCTACCATCCCCAAGCTAATGGCATGGTAGAGAGAATGCATAGGGAACTCAAAGCTGCTTTAGCATCCTCGTCCATTAATGGCAACTGGGTCGATGCACTACCTTTAGTTCTGCTTGCCATGCGTTTCCGTACTCGTGAATCCATTAAAACGTCTGCGTCACAACTTTTGTATGGCATGGATCTACGCCTGCCTAGTCAGCTCCCACGTCTACTACCGGCACAAGATGACCTACAAGACGAAGCTACCCACCTTTGACTTCATTTCGGTGACATGTCTGAACAGCAGCCGAGACATACGCCTCGTCCAGTCTTCGTTCACCCACAGCTCCACAACTACAAGAGAGTACTCTTTCGCAACAATAATGCTGTTGCACCACTACAACCCAAGTATCGCGGTCCTTACCCGATTTTACTCAGACAACCAAAATACTTCATTATTATGCAAGGCGCTAAACCGACATCAGTAAGCATAGACAGGTTGAAACCGTTTATCGAAACGCCTAATCCTGAGAGCGTTCAACCTTCTACACACGTCTCAGGCTCCGTCTGCCCACAATCTCAATAACCTGCTTTGTATAACGCGTAATTAATTTTTTTTAAAACATTAACATTAGCTATAAAATTTTTTTTAACCTTTCGTTATTTTTAGTATTTGTCTCACGTGGCATAACCAGCTGTTCTTAGCTTAAAATTGTGTAGCATTTTTGAACAGTTCTTTGGTATTATGCCATCTCTGAGGCAATGTTCGTGTACATATTTTTATGCAGTTACCTTCGATTTTAATGTATATATTTTTACATTATAATGTATTTCTCACACATGACATTAAACTGCCTATTTTGGTTTGACCAGCTACTTAGAGCTAACGCTTTCGTGTAGCAACACTAAGTAGTGATCAGCTTCATATCATGGTACAGGCCACTTTCAAGGCATATCTCAACTTTATCTATTTCACAAAGACCACTCTACAAATGTCATGACCACAACGTCGAGCACTCTAGCTCCTTTGGTCGTATACAAACACATTGACAACGATCCAACCTGCTTAGGTTTTAGCTTAAACCTGGCAAATTCAGAGGCGATTTACCTTGAAATCTTCACGCTGCGGCTCCAAAAACTTACACTGCTCTATTTTGCCTCACGTGCTATGACCGTCCACTAGAACTAACAATTTGTGTAGCAATTCCTAGTGGTTACCTGGCATCATATCATTGTTGAAGCAACCAACAAGCATATTTAAGCCCAGCACTTATGGTTCATCATATTCTTGCTTAACTTGGTTCGAACTCTGTCATGCATTTCTTATCTAGCCTCGCAGAGAGGAATGTTTTTTTCTTTTTTCAGAGAGGAAAGTGTTGTAACGACACAAATCAATCGCCGACATATTGCGTAAATTAAATTCAAATTTATTTACGTTGCACCAATGAGAAAAAAGCGAAATTGCCGTTTAATCACGTTTAACCAATAGTGTGCAAGTAGACATTGCATGCTATTTAAGCACGGTAATTTACCATGCAAGTCAGTTGTGGCATTTGCATTCTATCTGCTTCACGCGTGTGCTTTCTGTCGGCTGTCAATACCTACGCTGGTGATTTGATAGTTTCACCAACAACTAACTACATCCGTGACTCTTGTTGCGGGATACCGGAGAGACGAGCCAATTGAGTGCAGGACCTGCAGGACACTATCCACAACGCGATTACAGCTCAACCACGGGAGCGACAACTCAACCAGAGTCCACCCAAGGCTCTAGGACATCTTCAACTCTGAAGACTTCAAGAGAACGCATTACCAGGCCCTCTTAAGGGCCCCCATATCAGTAACTTATCTCTATTCAGAGCACCTTAACCGAGTTTGTAACGTCGTACGGCATTTACTTGAAGCCGGGGCGTTTACAGATGCATTGATAAAATTAATGTTAAAAATAAATTCAAAAAAACAAAAAGATCACCTTGGTATTTCGATTGATAACCTGCTTCAGTTACCTTTAAATTTTATGAATGCGCTCTACAACTTTATAAATAGAATTTTGAAGAATGGGAAATTACCAATCGATATAATAACGATAGTAGCTAAATCGTTGCCAAAAGTAAGTAAGCCAACGTGCACCAGTGATTATAGATTAATCTCTATTATCCTTTCGTTTTTGAAGATAATAGAACGATTGATACTAGATCATTTAGAACGTATGTTGCCGGCTGATTTTGATATATGTCAACATGGCTTTACGAAAGATAGATCGACAACTACTAATATGCTCTCTATGTGGAAACATGTAATTTCATTAGATGAGAATAAATTAGATGCATTAATTGTATTTATAGATATTTCAAAAGCATTTGACTCTATATCTTTTGATGCTATTTTGAATGCGATTATTTTGTTGAATATTGATCCGAATATTTTTACATTACTTGAATACTATTTATATAATCGAAGAATCAGTATTCAAGTAAACGATTTGATATCAAAATCGAAAAGAGTAACAAGTGGAATTCCACAGGGATAAAGTTTGGGGCAATTTTATTTAAATCCCTATTTGCACATTTGGAAACTAAGATCCTTAACGGTCGAGTTTGCAAATTCGCTGATGATTTAAAAATAATCTTTCCAACTGATCCAAAACATGTCAAATTCTCCAAAAATAATGTGACATTAGATTTGTATGATTTAAGTAGATATTTGATAACAATAGGGCTGAGAAGAAACAGTAAAAAGACGAGAGCTTTAAAAATAGGTATTAGAAGATACTTCAATTATGTTTATTTTCATGATGCTGTGATTAAAGATGTGTCTGAGATTAAACTTATGCAAGAAATAAAGGATCTAGGCATAGCTATTCAATGTAAAGCTTCTGCTGAGAGACATATTGAAAGGATAGTAGGCAGTGCCAAGAAAAGATGGGCACTAATAAATCGAAATATCATATCGAATAAAATCAAGTTTAAAATGTATATAATATGGATAAGACCGATACTAGAATATGCTGCCGCTACTTGGAATCCATTAAAAAAAGGGTTTGTCCAATAAGATAGAAGCTGTACAAAGAAAAGTTGTGAAACAAATTAGTCCTATCTCCTGCACTATATACGCCACTAGATTACAGTTTATATCACTGTAAACTTAATGGTTTCGGAGGATGTGCTATTGTATCTATCACGCACAGCGAGTCAGAAAAATTATTTTCATTCAATCCAAGCTCAAACCAGACGTCGCGTCCATCCGCACTGTGTAACAACTTTTACCGAATAACCTCTTTTACATGTTTCCAGTACTAATACGATACTTATATCTCCAGCCAATATCATGACAAGTGCGTTGTTTAGAAACAATCGCCTGCAAAATCAAAGGTGACTCATCCTATATTACTAATATCTAAACGTAAGAATCTCGTGGTTTAGCGAGACATTGTATTATTATACATGAACATCACCCCCAGGATATTAGAAACACTCCTTCTGAAATGGTTCGTCGAGAATTTTAACCGTCCTTACTCTCGTGACATAGCACAAGTACAGCTGATATAACCCTATTTAACCGCCTTAGTCCTGTTTTCAAAACCTTCAACTTTACATTCGCCTGATAAAATCGAAACCCAGAAAGTCCGGATTGATGATGAAAGCCTAATTATTTTCAACAAGCGTACAATTTTTCTTACCAGCCTCCGTTTTTGCTCCAGCAGCCGCTATAAGTCTCCCACACACGTTTTCTCTTCGGTGCAATTATTCTTCCCGTGGTACTCCATTGGCAATTCTTATAATCTGCCGGTTATTCACACACAATGCCATTTACCTGCTGGATATGTGATTTCTTACCGAAACGTGACTTTCTTTCACATACAATGGAATGATCATTTTACCCATCAATGATTACCCGTTATTTCAAAATAAGAGACATGTAGGCCAAGTGGGTAGATTGGCTGCAAATGTCCTGTTCTCTCTAGTGCCTAATCGACTGACTACCTCTAATTCACTGGGACAGGAATTCTTTGTATTTTTGTTATTGATTATAGATAAAAGCTTATCTGTCCGCATTGCTTATCGGCATTTAAATCTCTCAATAATTAACGACACTTCTGGTAACGACTTCAATCGATACTTTTTCTAAACCTTCCGATCATTACATCATTGTAGGAGACCTTATTCAAAATTAGGTATCAGGAAACTATCCGCTGCTTCGGCTCTTTGCTGACAATTTACTGAATTATTTTTTGCGCAATCATGACCAAGGCTAGAGATTGCTAAAATCCAACAACTGCCCTCCAAGCACTTACGGTACAGAAAATCAGTATCAATAGCTCAATTCTCTGTTTTTTCATTGGAGTTTATAATATTGGCTCTTCCCCGTTTTTTTAAAACTAATATGTTGGCTTTTGTAACTTCTCATATTACACGTGAGTGAAGTACCATTTTCAAAGACTAAAATTATCTAGTTAACTTTATTGTGACTTTCCACTTTAATTATCATATCATCTTATGATTAAATCAAAAAAGGAAATTCAACAAATCGGCTAAATAATTTTAATGCTTAAATATGGATACTATACATCGTTACGTAAAATATCCACGTATGCATTTAATATTTAAGTAGCCTTGAAGACGGCAGCTATAAAAAATTTAACATCAACTTTCGTTAATAGTCCGAGTACTAGAGTAGAGTAAATTTGCTGGCAGCCCTGCTGTATATATCTTTCTCATTTGATAGTGATCATTGAGTAGATTGAGAGAAGCATATTGCGTCAAACTCTATAATGAGGTCCACTATGAATTTTGATGACGATATATTCTGCAACAAAATAGAGCTATCAAACATATAAATCCAATTATAGAAGTAAGCATTCACGATTGACTGGAAGTGCAGCAGCAAAAGGTGGTGCGGCTGACGCAAGTTGTGAAATTCATACAACGTATGCAAGAGATTGTATGTGGAAAAACTTAGACAGAGACCGATATAGCGAAATGAATTCGAGTGCAGATTGCAAATTAATCATGCCTTCCGCGTATCAAATGTATATCGCTTAAGTAATTGATGAATTGCAGGTTGTACGTGGTTGGTTAATAGTAATGCCGGATTGCGTTCATTATTAATGGCTTTGTGTCAGCCAGTAAAATTACGCATTGAACTTGAACTAAATTAAAAAATTAGAATATTTAATATTACCCATTTCATAATTAAATTAAATCTGATTGGTCACCTATAAAATGCGTGACGTTTTGGAAGTAATTAAGCCTTATACGCTTTGTTGCCCGAGAATAATCATAGTCTGTATGTAAACGCAGTCAATGAAGGTTCTTTTATTTTCGTGTAGCCAAGAGCAACTTCCAAGATGACCAGCCGAAACCCCTCTTTAGGGCCATCAAGTTTGACTGTCCATGCGAGCATTATGTAGCATATCTACATAGGGTGAGTTTGCACTCAGAAAAGGAAATACAATTTGAATTACAATTGGAGACCGGGTTGTTAAAAACTTATCTATCGAGATCCACTGTTTAGTAAAAAATATTTATTAATTATGAACGATTCTGCTCTATAAATCTAGAACCTAAGTTGTGTGTTCTTGCATATTCAAGAATTATCCGTGCATTCTTTGTTTTTCTCATATCCTTTAATCATAGCACCTTTATTTATAAGTTTTCTGCCTTGATCGTCAATCCTTGAATTTTTTAACACATCAAATATACCTTGGTTTGGCATTTGGAAGTTTCTTTTTGGAAGAGATAGGCGTTTATCAAACAAATTTTAGTTTTAGGCGTTTGATTTTAAGGCACATATTAGTATCGTCAGTTCAGTTTGAATTTTTAATTAAACATTGTTTGTTGCGGAGGAGATTGTATCGTCCTATTATCACACATTCCTCACCCAAATATATAGTGTTTAAAGGGCGTAATACGGGCTCCTACTGATGAGTCGCCTGTAAGCACGAAACGAATGTGCGTGAGATAATACTTTCCGTTCACGCTGTTACTGGTTTATCCTACCGGGTAACAACTGAACTAATTAGTTACTAGATTCGCAACACCTAATACATACTTGATTCTTAAAATTGCTTGAGTAGATGTTACAATTCGTCACGCACTTTTTATTCTAGAATTCCATGACATGAAATTTGCCCACCTTATTTTATCTGGCTAAGCCAACCTCCAGATAAATTTGACTTTCTGTCAGATTCTACATGTAAGCTGCCCATTTAATTACCATTATTACTGCATTTTTCACAAAATTATTGCTTATTAGAAATTATTAATCCATAATCCAATTTACACGATATGGCCAACCTTTGCAAACTGGAAGTTTTCATGTCATTGCATAAACGCCCAAAAATTGAACTGAAATATTATTGGCTATTCAATACAATTCTTAACATTATTCCATATGACCACGTACACTTTACCAGCAACATGAGTAGCAATTATGAGAAATTTTGGTCTCCTACCATAGCGTGAGCATTAATGAAGTTGGAATAGAAACATAAGCTGTACAATTTTCAAACAGATTTGCATTTCCATAACCCTAGCACTAGCTTGCTTCGGGGAGCAAGCAATCGCTTTAATCCTCTTACTACAAATACTCTGGAATGCAATTATCTTTTATTCTCCGTAAAATTTGGAGGAGATCCTTTCATACCACCTGAAAACTACTTTCAATAATACAGAAATAATTTCAGTCCGCTTTCAAAGGACAAATCAGAAATGCTTAACAACATTCATACATAACTTCATTTGTCAAAAGACATATGTCCGACTATACGTGGCCAACCAAATGTTATTATTCCGCATAATATCATAGCAAAAGCTATGATATAGAGTACGTCAGCATATTAAGTCCAATATTTCTTAGCCTGACACGTGTAAAATAGCAGTGCAATTTAAAATAAACTTCGTAGGAACGTTCCAGTTTCAAGCATTGTCTGGCATAATTAAATAGATTTTGTAGAGGTCACAGTTACTCTTTAGAAAGGTAAGAGATGTTACATTCTACTTTGATTATCACGCCAGCTTTAAATGAAATTCTTATAGGAAACTGTGAAAATAGATTAAAAATTAACTTTATTCTGATTGGCTGACTCGACAATGTCATAATTATATACACTGTGTTGTTTTGCCAGTATTTCATTTTTTCCGCCCAATTGTTCGTTAATCCTTAGAGTTTATGTGTATGTAAACTACAGCTGCAGTAGCAGTTAGATACTGTTTGTGGAGGAGAACTAATATATAATTAATTGTGTATTAGGTAATGCGCATTTAGTAAGAAATTCGTTCAAGTATATGCCAGAAGGATAAACCAAAGACATGAAATTAACGTATAATCTCGTGCACATTGGTTTCATGCTTACTGGTGACTCATCAGTAGGAACCAGTATTAAACCTTCTACCCACTATGTACTCGGGTAAGGAATGTGAGAAAATATGACGGTACAATCAATTATACCTAAGTTTAAATTTCCAGTAGTGAAGCAACTTTATATAAAGTCTTGAACAATGCGAATTCAAAGGCAGCTCACTATTATATATATATATATATATATATATATATATATATATATATATATATATAAAGCCTGCAATGAGTACCAACACATTGGCTACTATGTCATTATATGTTACCAATAATGGATTTCAATTTATGCTATAATACACCAAAATTGCGAATTAAAACAATATCTGATCACCTGTTACTTCGGAAAACCCAAACACTCTGGCCTTGATTTATATCAGTTAGCACGTTTCACGGTAATCATTCAATGAAATATATAAAAGTTAGATAGAGTTTGTGGCAAAGAGCTAATATATATATGTAATTATGTATTAAGTATTACGCACCTGGTAACAAATTATTTCAAATATGACCAGAAAGTTAAACCAAAGACAGCTTGAAATTAACGTATAATCTAATGCAAATTCGTTTCGTGCTTACCAGCGAATCATCAATAGGAACCGGTGTTTTCGCCCTTTACCAACTATACATTTTGGTGAGGAATGTGTAAAAATTGGACGGTAGTATCACCTATATGAATGTGTAAGCCTCCAATAGTGAAGTTACTTTATATAAAGTCTTTGACTTCGACATCAATGACATCTAACTACACATAATATATATAACAAACCTGTTAATGGTACCAAAACTCTGGCTATTCTGTTAATACCTGACACTAACATTGGTTGCCGAAAATGTACGTTGTATCAACAATATATTTGCCGAGTCATTACATGGGACAAATATTGAATTTCAATTTTTATTGAAGTTCACCAAAATTACGAATTACAACTATTTCTAAACACCTATTACTCCGCACTCTGTGAAGTCCTAAGGACCACTCACAACTATTTGATATATTGTACACGCAACCTAATGACATTCTCATAGATAGAAGATTTGCACCTGAAAGACTACTAGAACGACTGATAAATCTATGGGAAACAAGGTGACAATTTGATCTGCATTTTTCATTCTTTTCAAAACCCTCTCGTAAGCTCAGTGTGCTAAGGCTCTCAGTGATTTATTCTACATCCTCATCTTTGTAGCTATTATACAACCCATCAAATTAAGATATATTTAAAGTAAGTTTATTACGTATTAAGTCACTTAACACTTTGACCTTACTATTACAGTCATCATTGGTGTTAAGCGAATAATTTGGCACCTGAGATTTCCTATAAACCAACCAGCATTAACTCGAAACTGGCCTGAATATGCGATGTTTGCTCCTATTTAGTACTACACCTTTGACTTTGTCTAAAATATTCATGGCTGGATTAAATGGCTAAATCTAGCCCTCACATAATGATCTGATAATCTCAATCAGCATGTAATTCGCCTACTGGAAAATTTAATTGCCCTCCTGGCTAAAAGTGATTGCTCAGGAATTTCTGCCCGTATATTTTATCTCGAGCCGGATGTCGTCTTAGCGATCGAGAAATTTCTGCAACACCTGGTATGAAGTGAAAATAAAAGCTGATAATTTTTATGCACCTACGCAGTTAGCGTAAATTTTCGGACTCTATTTCATGAAGGATTTCTTGGACCTTATTTTCCAAAGGTTAATTTCCCATATTGGATATCCTTGAAAATTGTCTGATATTTAACCGATCGTGCATTTCTCTGTATTGGTCTCAAAATATTGGTCTTCTTGCATAAAAGATACAGTTTCCAAGTGTTCCTAGGTTTTAATCCCGAGATCGACTACATATGACTATGTAGTCTATGTAAACTTTAAATGAACAACTATGTAGAACTTCCTCAGCCAGGCTCTGCAATATCTGGCTTAATTTCATCAATTCTAGCTTAACCGTAAGAATTCATGCGATGCACAGTCGATAATTTGCACTGCGGGGAATGGTGTTGACCGCGACTTCATGATTAATTATCAGTAAGACTTCTGCATGTCTAACGCTGTAAATACATCAAATTGCATTATATCCCAATCAAAAGTGCTCTGACATGTTAGCGGAAACGAAAGTTCTCTTGTTAATGAATCCAATAGACGATATTTACCACAAACCATTCATTCTCCCGGTTCAGGCCTGAAAATATCTGCTATTGTTGACGCATTGCTGAAATTTGGTCGTCTCCAAATTCCATCCTTACACCATCGATAGAGTTCTGCAAGAGCTACATATTAATTATGTTACACTTATGGCTGATTCTTGAGTGAAAAGAGTTATTGTGAAACTAACTCGATTTGTTAATGTATTCTTATCCATAACCCGTTTAGTTTGACACTAATTTGTTGAAACATTGTCAGATGTTTCTCGATTACGTCGTCTATATCTTCAGCAATCACAAATTAAGTTAGGCAAACTGACATAAACTCTGAGTTACCAGTTCTAGCATTATTCAGCGCACTCGTGTCTTCTTCAATAGTTTAGTATTCGAGATTCTATGTCAAGTTGAGATGGATTAAGTAATCTATTCTAATGATGTTGAATTTAACGTAAAAAATAGAAGATTGTACTTAGATAACGATGTCTGCCACAATGTAATCAACAGCTACAACCATTATTAAACTACTAAGGAAAACCGTGGAACAAAGATATCCATGGCTACACATTTTTCGGTGCCGTACATCTCGTTGAATGTACTTATGTCAGTTATTCAATTGACTTTGACTGGTTCTTTATAAAATAGTGTCGAACAACTTTTATTGTTTTTGTTGGTTTGCCAGCTTGAAATCTGGTGTCACGAAGCTCTTTAACTTTTATATTCTAGTTTTTGTTGGTGCTAAGCAAAATATTTTCTTTATAAGTTCTCTTTCAAATGAATGTACTAGACTAGATTCCGCATCGAGTTAGCATTGTTTTTCTGTATCAACCCTCCGGTTACCTTTAATGGATCTCCATATACAAGTTTGGTTAGAGACGTTCTTAGTTAAAGAGTTTGTACATTTATTTTCTACAACGATCGCTCGTGATCAAAAACGGTACAATGTAACGTGAAACTCCATTATGCAGAGATATAAATAGAAATTTCTGGGCTGTTAAGTTCTATCAAATTGAAATTTCAAATTGCCGACTGTAACATCAACCAATGTAAGAAGATTTTACTGTAAAGAAATATTGGGCATTTCAATTTGCAGATAGGAACATGCATAAAACCTCGTAGGATTATCTCAATAGACTTTACATTTAGTTTGCATGTTTGACATCTGGCAGAGACTCTTATCCAATCCCGTATATTTTTCATCATATATGGCCATACGTATTTCTTATGGACCAAACCAATATTGGTATTAATAACTCTGTGTCCGAATTCATGTAGACGGTTGGATTTCGTGGCATCATAATTTCAACGTTACATACGTCCTAGGTTGGCTCCTATTGACTTCACACAGTAACCAATGAAATCTAACCCTTTTATGTGAATAGGTTTCATACTTAGCAAACATTACGTCCAAGATTTAAGCGTTTGCGCTTCCACTAAATGCTGAATCTAATCCTTTGTTAGGTGAACAGTGCCGATTAGTGATTATAGGCAGATAATTTCAATATCCGCCTCGTTGTGCCTACGAAAAACGTCCGACATTACGCTTTCTTACCCGGAGATGTGACATAACCTTAAAAAAGTATTCTTCTTGGCCGATTATTTGCTAATTTACCCTCGATAAATTATAAGATTCGTTATGTTTTACTAGGATACTCATCAGAAGATTATGATCAGTCAAAAATGAGAACAGCATATACAAAATTAAACTCCTTTCAAAACTATTTATAATGTTATTCATGATCCTAAAGCCTACCAATGTGAAACTCATTTGATATGCTTATGTCATTATCTAGCTGATTTAGCGCTGCCAATTTGGTTACATAAGTAATATCTGTGACTTGCCCAAGCAGCTAAGTCAAACCCAAAGACACTAATATGTTAATATCACTTAACTGGTAATTTTAGTTATCCTCCTGGATAAAAGAGATTTGAAAGGAATACTTGATCATACTCCTTTCTTGGACCAGATGTTAAGTTAAGGATTCTGAAATTCCCGATATTCCTGGTAAGTAGCGGCGATAATAGCTCATTATTCTCAAGAACCACCGGATTTTGCATAACTTTCGGGGTTCCAATACAAACTTCATATCATGAATTTTATCTTCAAAATCTTATTTCTTCCCTTTGGAAATAGCATGTATATAAAAACTCACAGACAGTCGACCGATGTTGCTTTTCTTTTTTATTTTACTATAAAACCTTTGTACACTTGCTTTGATTAAACAGCGTCCAAGTATTCCTGGTTGTTCTTTCTGAGATCTAAAATATAATTTTGTGTCTTCTATGTACACTCTTTCATGTGAACTGTTTTGACTGCCTTCCCTAACCAGAAGTTGAAATGTATCTCTTTCCTTCTTCATTTCTAATGCACTCGTAAATATTCGTGCGATCCATCTACACAAAATCTCAAAGCAGTGATCTTTCTGCGGTTAATTTATGTCTCACATCCCATTATATCCCGAATCAAAATGCTTTGCTTCTTTAGAGGCTACAAATCGTCTTTGGTTATCGAATTTAATAGCCGATAGTTTTCACAAGCCCTCAACTGTTCGCATTTATATTTGATAACTACAACTTATAAAGATGCAAAGTTAACGTGACCGTCTACATAATCCTTTTTCCGGCAATCGCTGAAATTCATTAATACAATCTTGTTGCTTATGTTGAGTTAATGGCTGAACTTTGGGAGGACAGTGAAACAGTACCACGTACACGACGTCGTCTCCACTAACTTCCTTGACATTTTAATCTTGGCACTAAATAGTTGGAATACCTCTAGTTATTTCTGGATAACTTCTGTTAATTCTTCTGTGACATCGGGTCGGCTTATGCGAACTGATTTAGTTATTGATTTTAAATTCCGATTATTTTTCATCGCCGCCGTGCCTTTATTATCAGTTTAGGTTATTCTTTTTAATGCTAAACTGAAATAAGTTAAAAAATCAATTCTAATGGTTTGACTTTCACGTCAATGACCAAAGCTCTAATGTCACCGACAGCTTATTAATTTCCTTAACCACTATTGGACTTCTGTTCGCTGCGTATAGTATATTATCAAACATGGTGCTATAAATTTCCAACACATTTTACTCAAATATGCTCATCTCGGCGCTCGTTTCGGTTATAAATCTTAGGCCACTTAAGTCGTGAAAGCAAAATTTCTGAGTTAAGCGGATATTGTATGAAAATAAATTTATTATTATAATGATATGTCACAAAATTTGTTTACATCCTTTCGTGCAGTATTATTGCCAAATTGTGCTAATATTTAGTTTTTGTATTTTGTTCTGACATGCGTGAGCCGTTCTGGCCTTTTTTAGTTGTCATTATGAATTGCCATACAAACCATATATTATTGAACGATCTGTAACATGCATAAATTTGATCTTCACCTACGAAATATATATTTTGTTAACACGAGATTAAATTTCCCCAAAGCCTATTGAAAAAAGGAAGAAAATTTATTTAAATTATTTTGTTATTTATATTTATTATCTTTCTAGATTAAACAGTCGGTGTTCAGTGTTACGTGAAGCGCACTATTGTCTAGTGCCTACTACATAGTTAAATAAATATATATTTATTATTATCATGGATGCTAACCTTATACATGAAGACACACCAGGCATGATTTTGGGTGTCGTTGGTCAAGCTCGTAGACATTGACGGAAGGCTAGTTCATCAAAATCTAATGTACACTTTGCTCAACGTGGACCAGACGTGTACAACTACACAAAAACTGATGCGAACATGAGGTATTTAAGATTTTTTTCAACAAATATGAAATTAAAACTACAAAATACCCTAGTAGCACCAGTTCAATTTTTGTCTGTTTGAAATGTCACATATTGGCAATATATTTTAAGGAGATTGGAGACACCCAATTGCTAATTTCTGTATTGGTTATTCAATAAATTAACTTGTTGCAGCACGGATGGCTGAACCAGAGAATTTTATAACCTCTATGGTCAACGCATTTAAGGCATTAATGGCGGAACCTCAGGCGATTAATCTATTTTAACGAACAGCGCAAAGCTGCGAGATGTTACGTCTTGAAGCGATGGTGCATTAACGTCCATCAGAATTATTCGAACACTTGTTCGCAAATGCTTTCGGACTGGTTATCTCTCGTGAATTGTCTAAATTTATTTTTACACCTGAATTACCAGCCGGGATAAGAGCCATTGTATAGGTATTTGAGACAATGAATGTAGACTGGCCAAATAAAGTCAGAGGGTTGGATGGCGCGAAAATAATTCAAAGAATCAAATCTACAAACAGTAAAAGCAGATTCAGGCATAATGCAGCAGCTTAGGATAATTACAAACGTACTTCTGAATATGCCAAACTGCAGTTAAGGAAATGAATAGATCACAGCCTCGCGGACTGAATGAGAACTTAAGGCGTGAAGGAAGACGTTTGCGCCGGTGTTTGGAATGGCCACATAGATGTTGCTAGTGGCTTTAAATATAGATGGAGTGAAAATAACAGAAAAAAGACTGTCTTTTACGAGGACTCGAACGGAAAAGTCAGTATAAAATTGGTAGTGAGAAATACCTCGTAAATGCCGTAGAGGAGGTGTGGTGCAAAGGCTTCACGATATGATTATTAATGGCTTATTGAAATCAACGTCAGAGACTGCGAAAACCAACGTGTGCAACAAAATTTCTGGTTAAACGGTTAGAATATACTGAAGCAGAGATATTGAGAATATTTCCGGGCTTTTTAGCAATATTTTAGTTATTCGTGAAGATCTGAATGGATGAAATTTCTTATCGACACCTTTGCCGAATTGAAAATAATTAGGTCAGACGCGATGGAATTAGAATGTTCTATATTTTTTATCGACTATCGGCCAACAATGGTAGCCAGAATACTTGTAATGTGATTAAAGAAAGCCGAAATTCTAACTCTATAATGGAATTTTCTGCTTGCTTACTTAAAGCAGTACATTATTGGGATGGATTTTTAAATCCATTTCAGTATACCACTCGATCCCAAAACCCGGACCTTCGGAGAAGGCAATGGGACATGGACGCATACTGAATTATAAACATTAGTTGTTAGGTCGATTCGTTTAACCAGTCCCACAGTCGTAAACCAGTACTTTGATATTATTGAGGAACACCTAGCTGTGTTTTAACCTCTCGGTATCTTGAAAAATGAGCTATAGACAGACGTAGAGCACCAAATATATTTGGTAGCTCGGTTGCCCTGTTAATTTAAGGCCTAAATATTGGCAAAAAACAAGTAACAGTTTGCTGTTACAAAACCTTGTACATTGCGCAATGCGAGGTTTGCTGAAATTAAAATTAAAATTTTGCATTTCCGGTTATTGGGATTCCAAATTCTGAATCGGAACTATGACAGGTTTGTGAGAACTATCGTCTATTCAACTCTGTGACTAATTTTGATTCGTGTCCTTCTCAAAACAGAGCACTTTGCCACAAAATACATTGAACAATGAGGTTTATTCAAATCTATATTTATAGAAGGCGTAATATTAGTTACCGATAGAGGAAGATTTATTACCATTCATTGAATTTCGACTTCCAAGATGTGGGTCACATAATTTATTTCGAATTTCATTTTGTCTTAAAAATACCTGTCTGGCATTCGAATGTTTGACTAAGGACGTCCACATTGAACGCATATTTGCGAGGTTGTATATAGACGATATCATTATTGTCATTCGGTCTCAAGCGGAACACCATAATCATTTGAAGACTGTTTTAACCAACCTGGAAGAACATGTATTGGTGGTTAAATCTAATAAAAAAGTGGCTTTTACTCAATCAAATTTCTTTGACTACATTTATCAAAAATGAAATTAAGCCTATGGAATATAGTTTACAAGAAATCAAAGATATATGGGAGCACCTGACTGTACGTCAACTGCATGTGTTCTAATACATGGTCTGCTATATTGTTGTTGGCCGTTCAGAGGCCAGGGAGAAATTCACCGGCGTATGCTCTGATGAAGTAGAGTAGCAGAGCAGAGACAGAAAACTAGAAGTCTTTTTAGAGTGTTACCATGTACGTCCTAATCGTAGGTTAGTGATCAATTTGATAGATGCACGTTAACCTAGTAGATTTGAAAGGGCAGGATGTATTATTTGTTATTTGAAAGCATTAATAAGTCTTTTCGATCATCTGCGGCAACGTAAAGCAGACTTTCAATACTAGAAATCAAATTAATAGATGAATCGATGACGGTTGCTTGGATGATCAGCAGCAAAAAATTGGTAGGAATGACGGCTAGATAATTAAGTGAAACACCGTTGATATTAGACGCAAATAAGGCAGCAGACATTGATGATCAATACAGAATAAAGACGACAGTAATTGCAAACAACGAGTAGCTTATATTGTATTGCGTTGAAAATGCATTCCGCTTATACATAAGTGCAGGCCAAAAGTATTTTATGGGATGTTCTCTTTCTCTTTGGTCAAATGCCAATCAATTAAATTGCGTATTTTATTTTGTGTCAATTTACAATATGTCAGCGATATAATTTGACCTGTTGCAGAAGAATTTTCACTTTTAACAATAAAAATTTCGGAGAAAATTATTACTATTTTCTGTGAGTTAAATGTAATTTAGCAATCCAGCGGAAACTACAAATGTCCACAAATATGAATTGATCAATTTTTATGTCGGCAGTTCTTTTGTTTCAGCTCTTTATCTATTACCAAATGAGAACTCCAAAGATATCAAACTTGTGTCTGCCTGGATGAATTTGCATGCGTATTTTCTATGCTAATCGGGATATAAGCCGGAATATAATCATTTAGCCAATCTTGCCATGTATAACAGGCTCATACCTGCGACTCTTTCAGTGATGCTAGCTATGTAATTAAATTTTAAGATTATTTTGCTCGCTGTAGTGTAAGATATTTCCTCCGAAAAAAATAAAGTAATAGTTATTGAAAATTTTAAACCACCGTGGCTGATTGGGACGACTATTATTAAAAAAGTAAATTTACGTTTAAATTCAAGAATATTCTTGGTTTAAATACTTTTTACTACATATACTGTTGAATTTTGCGTAATTTCAGTATTCTGTATTTTGTTTCTGACGTGCGTGATCTCATCTGTTGACTTGTAGCAGCCATCTTGTTTCTCTTATCAATTTTACAACTTTTAATTATCACAATATATAACTTTTAAAACGTGTTACTGAATTCGTTTTGGAATATTGGGATCCTTCAGCAAGTTTTAATATAATTATTCTGGTATTGATGTCAAATCTCTTTCCATGGCAAACATTTTGTCTGCGGTGTTGCGCAAAAGTATACTGTCCTTCACCTATTACATGATTCGATAATCATATATATTTCTGATTAACATGGAGGCTAATATTAAGTATGAGTATACTAATAGCATCATACAAGGTTCAGAGATATGAAATTGATTGATGCGAAATAGAAAAGTAATAAATAAACTCATTAAAACTGATACATCCCTAGCGTCTGTGGGTTCTCATTAGTTAATAGGGCCAGAGACTCTACACTTATAAGGAAATTTTGTTTTATGTCACTAGATCTAAATACCTTTGCGCAAAAATTTACATTAACCGTTTTATTTGGAATGATATTTGGCACATTAAGTAGAATAATTATATTGAAAATAACCTCGTTTTAGTAAAAGTATATTGTGTGGCAGATTAAAATTATAAATTTTGCAAACCAAAATGACTAAGATCTTTTAACAGATTGACTCACGAAAGTCATGTAAAAACACAGAAAACTGAAGTCAAACACAATATAAAAATATTTATACTCAAAAAGATTTTTCAAAAAGATTATTTTCGAATTTAAATTAAGAATAGTCGTTTTCAATAATATTTGTTTCTGTCATCCCTGTTGGCTTAAATTTATCAATAAATTTTTAATTTATTTGTGTTAGAGGAAATATTTCCTCTACAAACACTACCTTCTCAAAAAGGGTGTCTAGTAATAGGCGTAATATCATGCTTTGTCTGTCATTGAAACTTTCCGGGTTAAATTGTGCTCACGGGTGATACTGACATCGTCATTACTTATAGTTAATTTTCCTCTCTGACGTCTGGTTCATCCGACTTTGAAAGAGCGTAATATCCTTTTAATTGAGTTGAAACTAATTCCGTTGACAGTGCGTCTTGTAAATAATGCTAGTTTGAAGCTGGTGTCTGCAACGATAGATTGAAAATTTTAGACTCAGACATAATTCAACTTGTCCTGTGGAATACAACTATCCAAATTTACAAAATCCTCTATGAAATTTACTTCAATGAATATTATTTTGGTTGGTACCACAATATTCTGAATCTCGGTTCTGGTTATTCCAAACCTTAAAGGTTTGACACTGGGCAAAGGTTTGTACTTAAGCCCTTATGTGTTTTTTCATATTTGGTCATACATATCAGTTAGCTACTGACATGATGGTGGTTTTTATAGATGGGTTTTTCAAACTTATTTCTCTGTTGAATAACTTTGACGCGTAACATCATCGGCACATATCGTATGAATTGACTTCTGGATGTTTCTCATATCAAAAACTTATCACCCAAGAGCTTGCGGGCACAGGCTGATTTCTTAGTAAATACCCTCTTGATAGAATCCAGGTTTTGCTGGAATAAAACATCGGTAAAATTTTCTAGATTCTTTAACGCCCTTTAGCGTATCAACTTGAGGTCTGCTTCATTCAGTCAGTTAGGTGCATCTGCTACACCATTTTCCTTACCAGCAATACGGAGAATACAACATCGAACTCTGCTTATCGGATTATTTAAAAGTTCACCCTACGAGAGTAATTAAGTCCTGTGGTTTAACCGAGTATACTTTTTAGTGGTTTATTTTCTGTTAAATAATTAAAATGATGACCATCCAAGTAATGCACATCATTTAGCATTGCAGCATATACTTATATGAACTCTTTAGCAAAAGAATCATGCCGTTTTTCTCATTCTTGTATCTATCAGATTTAAAATCCTATTGGTTTCATTATTCAGTTGTTTCTTTGTTATAGCATCCGTAGCATCAATGAATAGCTAAATAGGGTAGTTTCAATATACAGGTGCTTGGGAGTCTTTCTAACAGGGCATTTATTTAGCCCTATGTCATTTCTTTATGTCCACCTGGTTCAAGGTGACAGGCTAAGACTTATTGATCACGTTCTTCTCGCACATGTTTTGGTGTGTTCACGATCAATATATTCCGGCTAGACCTGGAATAAATCGTGGACAAAAGCTGATCATACCATTGAACTAGCGCAATTGAGAGACGGTACAGGACTACATTATGTCCCTGATTGCTCGGATCTTATCTTCTATTGGTTTAATTTCCTCAATGAAATATTTATGCTCAAGATACTTGATCAATAATCAACCAAGTTTGCTTTTATTGGGTTTTACTACTAGTCCATATTTTCCCAGCCTAGTCAAACAGTCTCCAAATGATTGCAGTGTTCTTCACGAGATCGATTGAAAATAATGATATCGTCTATATACGCCTTCGTAAACTGCCAATTCTAGAGTTCTTCTTTAGCCAAACGCTGGATTGTCTGATTGACTTTTTCCAAACCAAAAGTTATTCTTAGAAATTTATGCGTTACCTCTCATAAAACTCTGACTGCAGTGAGTGGTGCGGATCATTTCTCTATTGATATATGATTATATGACTTCTGGAGATCTATATTTGAATAAACCTCAAAGCGAATTATGTTTTGAAGCAGTTTAGAGAATAAGAATCACCATTAAAAGACCATAGATACTACAAACTCCCCCATTGTCTCGGTTCAAGGAACCACAACTATCGGCTATGCAAAGTTGGAACTGGACACTCAACAAATTCTCTTCTTGCACAATTGGTTAAACTGAGCAACAGCAATATGTTGCTTGTGCCGTGCAAAATGTTGCGTCTTGAGTAAACATGACAATAGAGGTTTCGGTGCCTACTTTCCAGCACCATCCTCAGGCAACTATACACAGTACAATACTCACAATAGCAGATTTAAGCAAATGTGGTAACCTCGTTCCAAAACCATTCTATATATATTTTTTGACTCAACACTAGTTTTAATCATAGAATTTGTCTCAGTAACTAAACTCAATATATAACTATTTGTAATAAGCTGACCAATCCTTACCTCAGCCATCTCAAATTCCCGGTGTACATAATCTCATCTCGTACGCAGAATATTG
>JAQBSW010008173.1:0-35870 GCA_029291075.1 Eudiplozoon nipponicum | reverse complement strand
TAGCATGATCATAAGTATCACAGTCAACGATGTGTTCATATACGTTAGGAGAGACGTAGGAAATAAGAGTGTCCAATTTATCCGGATTCATGGATTCGACCGCTTTCAGGAGGCCACAGAATGTACGATACCAATGATTCCATTGTTTTGCTGCATCTGGTGCACTAGGTTCAACATCCAATCGCTCTGGTCGTATTAGGCGTTCCATGATTAGGTTATATGATGAATAAATTGTACTGAATCAAAGTAACAAGCACAGCAATCGGGCAGAATGATTAGACAAATCAGAAGAAAGAGTTGCCTAAAATATTAGGCTTTATTCATCATATAATGCAGATATACATGCTAAAAGACAAAACAAAACATGTTAGTATACGAACGGTGTGAATATAAATGTGTGTACAAATAAACAATCATATCAATATTTTTCAGTTAAGGCAAGTTCTCGAACAGAGCCATTTATATCGCCGTTCCACAATAGTCATCTTTCTAGACTTCAAGGCTGCATTCGATTCGGTGGATCGCAATGTTTTATTCCATATCTTGTCGAAGAGCGGTGTGCCCGCAAAATTTATTAATATTTTACGAGCTCTCTACACAAATACTTTTTGTCGTGTTGAGGTCTACAACGAATTAATGCATAACTTTACAACCAGCAGTGGTGTTCGTCAAGGTTGTCCACTTTCCCCATTTTTGTTTAATTTTGTAATCGATGCTATTATGAACAACACTCTCTCACACATTCAGGACGCTGGAATTGAAGTTCTCATGGCAGATAAACTAGTCGATCTTGACTATGCGGACGATATCGTACTATTATTCGACAATCAGCATGCTGCCCAGACCACCTTAAATAGATTATCAAACGTTGTTCCATCTTTCGGTATGAAATTCGCACCCTCTAAATGTAAGATACTGTTACAGGATCACCCACCACTTACTCCAACGTTGCGACTGCAGAATGAAGATCTTGACATAGTCGACAGGTTTATATATCTTGGGAGCTCTATAAATAACGTAGGTAATATGTCCGACGAGGTGAGAATACGGATCGCGAAAGCTAGAGTAGCTTTCTCGAACCTTCGTTATTTATGGAGAAACGCGAATATTTCACTTTGCCTTAAAGGTCGTGTTTACGCGCAGTCTTACTATACGCTAGTGAAACTTGGCCTCTTAGAGTTGATGATCTGAGACGCTTACAGGCATTCGATCATCGTTGTTTGAAAGGTATAGCACATGTTGGTTACCAACAACGAATAACTAACGTTGACATCCGTAGACGTATTTTTGGATCTGACAATAAGTGCTCGTCTTTAGAAAAGAAAATAAGGCTCCATCAACTGCGTTGGATCGGCCACGTTTTGTGTATGCCCTCATTCCGATTGCCCAATAGAGCTCTGTTCTCTCATCCAGCACCAAATTGGCGTAAGAAACAAGGTGGGCAGATTTTGACATGGCAGAAACATTAAAGTCACTTACATCCAAATTGGGTAGTATAGGATCCACTCGTCTGCCGGGATGGGGTCCTCGTGCACATCACAGTTCTTGATTAGAAACCCTTAGCGATATGGCAGCGAATCGAGCTCAGTGGCGATCTTGTTGCAGTTGTATAGTAGAATCATCTTCGTAACTTTCTTTTCTTAGTAGGGCAAAGTTAGCTGCGAGGTTCGTTTTGTTTATTACGTGATACGGTGAAATCCGCAAGGAAGCTGTGTTGCTGATGTCGCCTTGCCCGAATGCTAACTTGGCCATAATGGTGTTGTGGAGAGGTTTAGTTGGCCTCATTTCTGTGAGTTATCCTGATAAATTTACTCATAGTAGCAAGGTTTTCATTCTCTCTCTACCCCTCTCCCTCTCTCGTAAATCTCAATAATAATTTATCTAAATTCACTTTTTTTTCACTCCTTATGGTTATATGGCAGTGAAACATAAGTCACTTGACTTTTGTGTGGCTGGAAATGATGATGATGATGATGAAATCAATGATGCTTTAATTGTTTATAAATGTCACACCCCAAACCAGGTGGATTTCGGCGTGTTCCCAAACGAGAAAACGAAAATGCGTTATGTATAGTAAAAGCTGTTAGTTAGCACATCCAAAAAAACGCAACGATAAATAAAATAATCAACTTTGTGCATGAATTGCATTGTTTAAACAACATGTTCTCACTTGAACTGACAGAATAGGCTATACATAGTAGCCCAAGATTGCCACGTATGTGAAAAGGTTATATTTCTTTAAATCAAGTTTTCGAACTTGAAATAAACACTAATCTCGTTGCACTTCACCAGTCGAACAGCATTAGTCGAAGATTTCACTAAATTAAAATAAATATACGCTCATGGGGAAACATGAATCTAAATATCAATTTTTCGATAAACGCGTTTTAAAATATTGGCTCCTTGTTAGTTTGTGTTCGGCTGTTGGTAATTTGTGAATTGAAATGAGCACGACCTTGAAGAAGAAAATCGACACGAAATGTTGTAATATACACAATTAAACAAATACTTGCGTTACCCGATCCTTGTTGTATCCAACAAAGTGTTTGCATCCACTGTCTTCAATTTGACTCTCGGTTTCGGAATCCGTTTGCAATGGAAAGGACATCCCCTAAACAATTTGACTTGACTTATTGTATGTCAATCTACTTGTAAGATGTGTTTCCGTTGAGAAAGGCTTTCGAAGCCGAAAATCGAATAATCCGCAGTCAAGTTTAAGACAGTGGATACAATCACCTTATTGGGTAAAACAGTGATCAGGTAATTAATCTATTCCCTGTTGTGCAAAATGGTTCAAATCCTTGTATTGTTACACTGAAAAAAGAAACAAATGTCTTCTAAAAATGCTCAACGAAAAACCAGCTGTTGAAACGGCAACTAGGGTGTATAAATTAAACAAGTCCAAGCTATAATGCGAATTCTCAAGACAAGGTAACACACAAAGCCGTTATCAATGCGAAATCCTCAATAATGGAGTAGACCTTTTTCAATCTAAAACACTAGATTCCAAGTCGTTTTTGCCTGTCTTCGAATGATGGTGGGGATGACAGAATTTTCAAATATTAGTTTATTTACGCATTTTAGGCAACGAATATATGTAAGCTTTTATGTGTGTATGCAATGATGTATGTATGTGTCTAGGTATTTAGGTAAGCAAGGCAATGCTAATTCCTCAGAACCTGAGAACATTCGCGCAATCAATCGCACAGTAGACTCCCAACTGCCTTTGTTTACATTTCAGTGCCACAAAGTGATACTGACTTTCTACCTTCACGACAATCCCGAACAACTGCATAATCACGCCCAAGAGGCTGACCTTCTCCTCCATTGGCACCAGTTTCCATAAAATAAGTAGTGCGCCAAGAATGAAAGATTTTTTTCCCGATCACAAGGCAGCCAGATTTATTTGGGACTGATCTCTATTCAACAACTCAGTGCATTGATAAAAGCCACGCTCGTATAGTTTATAGAAAAAAACGTTTCGTTCACATTTCAAAGAATGCGGTCTAGTCGAAGTGTTTCCGCCGGTGTCAAAGTCACGGCCGGAATACAGTTCTAATATGTTTACAGTACAAAAGATATTTATAACCTTACAACTGACGTAGTCCATCCAACCCAGTTACCAAAGATTTATGCGAAAAACAAGCAATATTTAAAATCATGTGAGAGAGCTTGAAGTAAGCACAAATTCTATTTTATTTAACCAGTCGAACATTTGAAAAAATACTACCGTCCACCACACGTACTGACGCGCTGCATACACGTTGTCCGACTGATTAAATACACTGGGATTGGTGCTTACTTCAAGCTCGCACACATGATTTTTTAAATGTTTCCGCCACCCGCGCAATCATTGATTATTTATTGGTATAACTTATATACATGTGGTAAATGCTGCAGAAGGATAATGTTCGTGACCGTAACGAAATTATGCAGGCGACATTTCCAATCAAGTCAAATGTGTGCGAGACTACAAGAACTTAGAGCCATTATTTAAATTTGCTTTAAATTTACACGCTTTGCGAGTTGATCTGTGCTGGTCAGTTTAACGCCGAACGTTGATGATTATCCTGTCAGTTGATTCTGTCAATGACCAACAATAGGGATCAATCGGATCTTTGCGAAACCGATAGTGTAAATCTGCCATCAATGAAAGAAAACTGTGGATACTTCAAAATGGCCATCCTTGTTTGCCACGACACCACGGAAGAACGCGACTGGTGATGCTACCAACTTGCTGCCGGAGTTTCGTCATCGCCATCATAGACGCCACAGGTAAAAGCACGTCTTTTAATCGTCGAATGCTCATGAAAAATAGCTTTCAAATTACCTTTTAATATGGCTTCAGGCTAGATTGTCTACTATGCAAAAAACCTGGCATTCACCTACGTTTAAAAGAAACAAAGGCTCTTCATTGAATCGAGCAAAAATATAAATTGTGATCGGCTCAGGTGCCGTAACACGGATGGAAACTCACCCAATAACCTGTGCAAGTATAACGGACTGTAAAGCGACGTCGAACTGGAAAATTGCTGTTGCTTTTGATAGCAACGGCAGCATGGGCGAAAAGCCAATTAACGCACCAACAACGGCTCTAGTCAGCAACAGAAAACGACCAGACACGACGAAAGACCTACGAAGTTCGAAATATATAACAAATTCACACTAGACGCTGTAAATTACCAAAGTAACTGGTAGGCAATTAAAAACAATTGTGAATGAACAGTTAGACACACACACATATATATATATATATATATATATATATATATATATATATATATATATATATAGCTTATGATACCCATTCCCTTTGTAACTTAACAGTATTCATATAATTAGGAAAACACAAATAACAAAGAGGATAAAGGCCATTTATTTCGTGAATACTAATCATCTCTTATACAATCATACATATTTATACATTTTGGGTTTTCATTTGATTATTCTTCTGGTAACAAATCTGACTCGTTTTTACTGCTGTTTCTTGTTTTGACTAGTTGGTGAGTGTGTATGCGTTTGTGTTTGTGTGTATGCGTGTTTGCACGTAAAGGTCATTCTCGCTGTATTGCGAAGTGATGTCTGAGATCTTGTTATTATTGTTTTGATAGCTCGAGAATTAACCATTTGTGCGCATTGTTCACTGTTACATGTACGAGTGCTATTTTTCCCAGTGTAGTTGATCGTTTCACCTTGTTGCGCAAATTTTTAATTTACACCTGGTAACAGCGCCAATGTGGATTGCAGTGTTAAACGCTCATATTGTTGGGAAACTTCTGTAACCGTATGCGCCTCTGCTATTTCCACTTCAGTTTGTTGCCAATACGATTGTACGTTTGTTGATTCTAGTCGAGGGCCTGTTTGTTCTTGGCTGGATACTAGTAGATTGTTGTTAAATTTTGTTATTCTTGGCCAGTCGATAAGAATATCATGTTGATGAAACTTTTGAATATTAAGGTCAGGTGCTTGTTGTTTTATGTAAAGTGCTTCGTAGATAAATAATAATTTTTCTTTATGTAGAATTGTGAAATTGGTCGAATTGACAGGGTGCCCTGTTGCCATTATTTTCCTGACGGTGGCAAGCCTTTGTTAATCAATTTCTGTGGCTAATGTTGCTGGATTCTGCTTATCAATTGCTTCTTCGTACGTCCGATATATGTGCTACCGCACATACATGAGAATTTGTAGACTATGAATGATTTGGAGAGAATTGGCAATTGATCTTTGGCATCCAACCTCATGATTCTCTGTGTACTAAATGTCATATTAACTTTAACACTGGGATATTTGTCCTTAGTTATTCTACTCAGCCACCGTGCAATTATTGAGTTTGGTAAGTCCTTAAACAAGCAAATGGAGTCGATCCAGACATCAAATTCACTCTCGAGGTAGAGAAAGACGACAGTTTTCCCTTCCTTGACATCAAACTCACTCGAGAATCAAACGGAGATTTGACACTGGCCATACATAGAAAATCCACTTTCACCGGACAATACATTCACTACAACAATAGTGTGCCAAAATCCCACAAAAGAAACTTAGTAAACAACCTAGCAAAGAGAATCAGGAAGATCTGCTCTGAACACAAGATTGAGGAAGAACTGGGCTACCTCAGGAAAATTTTGCTAATGAACAACAACCCAGAGCGTTTCATTGATGTCAACATCAGACCACGGCAGATTCGTATTAGAGAGGATACCGGCAAGCAGGTTTTCCTAAACTTACCATTTCGAGGCGACGTACCAGCCTCAATAATTGCACGGCGGCTGAATAGAATAACTAAGGAGAACTTTCCCAGTGTTAAAGTTAATATGACATTTAGTACACAGAGAATCATGAGGTTAGATGCCAAAGATCAATTGCCAATTCTCTCCAAATCATTCATAGTCTACAAATTCTCATGTATGTGCGGTAGCACATATATCGGACGTATGAAGAAGCAATTGATAAGCAGAATCCAGCAACATTTGCTACAGAAATTGATTAACAAAGGCTTGGCACCGTCAGGAAAATCAGCTATTTCTGATCATATATTGGCAACGGGGCACCCTGTCAATTCGACCAATTTCACAATTCTTCATAAAGCAAAATCAGAAAAATTATTATTTATCTATGAAGCCCTTTATATAAAACAACAACCGCCTGACCTTAATATTCAAAAGTTTCATCAACATGATATTCTTATCGACTGGCCAAGAATAACAAAATTCAACAACAACCTACTAGTATCCAGCCAAGAACAAACAGGCCCTCGACTAGAATCAAAAAACGTACAATCGGATTGGCAACAAACTGAAGTGGAAGTAACAGAGGCGCATACGATGACAGAAGTCTTCAAACAATGTAAGCGTTTAACACTGCAATCAACACTGGCGTTGTTACCACGTGAAAACTTTGCGCAACGAGATGAAACGATCAACTATACTGGGAAAAATAGCACTTGTATATGTAACAGTGAACAATGCGCACAAATGGTTAATTCTGAAGCTATCAAAACAATAATGACAAGATCTCAGACATCACTTTGCAATACTGCGAGAATGACCTTTACATGCAAAAACGCATACACACAAACACAAACGCATACACACTCACCAACTAGCCAAAACAAGAAACAGAAGTAAAAACAAGTCAGATTTGTTACCACTAGCATAATCAATTGAAAACCCAAAATGTATAAATATGTATGATTGTATAAGAGATGATTAGTATTCACGAAATAAATGGTCTTTATCCACTTTGTTATTTGTGTTTTCCTAATTATAAGAATATATATATATATATATATATATATATATATATATATATATATATTGAATAAAGTAAACTGGTAAGATTTTAGTAAGTACATATATAAAATGCTGTTATGAACTGAACATTGTATAAAACAAATTAGACCATTCATCAAGTAGTCCCGTTTCATCCTTATTGATAACTAATCAACTAATTATTATGATCAAGGTTGCGATCTTGATATAAGCACCTGACCCATTAATTACTTATGTTAGTATACTCATCCAGTAGATCGGTTTAGTTATTTTTGGGAACACATTAAGTACTGTTCGAGCCCTGTCCGCGGCAAATTCTGGCCAGTGCGTGATGAATTCCCAATAAGGACGAAATCGGTCTACTGGATGAATTGCCTTTTCAACACGATACAATTCTTAGTTTACACTGATATATGTAAGTAATTAATGGCTCAGGTGCTTTTATCAAGACCGCAACCTTGATTATAATAATTGTTATCACCAACCGCGAAACCAATGTTCATAAAACAAGTTTGCAATCTCAGTTGATATAAAGTTCTAATTAGCCACATTCAACTGTTCATTATAGACCAGACGTCATGCCAATTGAGGAAATAATGTATATATATATATATATATATATAGTCAAAGTATTGCCATACAACTTCACATGCTCCATTACATTATAAATAGAACTGTTTCGGAATGAGGTTACCACATTTGCATAAATCTTCTGTTGTGAGAATTTGTGTGTGATTAGAGGCCTGATGTTGGAACAGGAAATGCCGTTCCAATACGTAGCCAGTCAACGAAAATTAGGTCGTACCTCATTTCCAGTGGTTATAATGAACGATGCTGAAGCCTTCGGAAGAAAGGGACGAATCCACACACAGCCAATAAGAATAAAAACTCTATGCGTATTTGGAAATGGAGATCAATGGGATCTTTGCGAAACTGATAGTGCAAAGCGAAAACCCGCGAAAGCAAATCGCGGAGATTCAAATTTTGAAGCTCGCACTGTGCAACCATTCAGTAAATATAGAACCAAATGGTTGTCGGAATTATTTTTATCACCACCTGCGTAATCTTGATCAGTTTACTTGTAAAAATACCACTTCTCCAAGTAGTGTGGGGTGTATTCGAATATTACAAATTTGTGGTAGCTTGTTGAAACTTTATTTCGGTAGAAATTCCACAGGCTCCAACTGAACGAAAATCTAACCAAGTTAATAGGCAGGGTGGTTAAGTGGTTAGAGCATCAGATTCCGCAGCAGACAGTCCCAGGTTCGAGCCCTGTCAGCGGAAAATTCTGGACAGTCCGTGAAGAGTTTCCAATAAGAAGAAAACCGGTCTACTAGATGCTTTTTCTTTTCTATATTATGCAATTCTTAGTTGATACTGGCAAATGTATGCACCTAATTGGACTGGTGTTTAATGTCTAGTAAATTAAATGCTCTTTCACTATTAGGTAATGTGCAGTTTATAAGACGTTAAATGAGTTAACATACCCGTTGACATTGCTTGGAGAATCTGACGACCGCACACACAATAAATTTAAATCGTCCTCATGTAGGAATGAAGCAGGCAGCTCAGTCAGTTTAATCAACAGCGAAACCATTTTGGCTAGCAGCAGGACAACAGCAAAGTTGAAGGCGACTATTCGAGGCGCCGTCGGCAGGAAACCTGAGGGGTGACGTGGCATGGTTTTCTGTGGAATGACATCATCACACTGAAATTGCAACTCGGTGCTCATAGATGATAGGCCAAATAGCAAAGCTTCCATCTCCTATACACAAAAAATTTCATACACACTGTGAAGAAGAGAATTGATACCGAATACATCTAGATAAACGTAAAATGTACTTTTAATTGTTTCTGCAAATACACTACAGAAGATGCTGAGACGTCGACATTTACTGTTCAATTACATTAAAGGGGAGAACCACCTCGAACACTCTATGTAGCAGCCTATTAAATTGCCAACACCTAATGCACTCGTTCATGAGATTGCTTTAGAGAGTCATTTTTAAATTCTGTTCGCCAAACCACCTAGGCGATTCGGGTGCGTGGCTGCAAAAACAGTAGGCCAGAGAGCTTGCTGCCTGCTACCATTATTCGCGTAATCGATCACTGAGTCATGCCACACAAAAGGACACTTTGACTGATGATGTACATGGGCCTTCTAATCTCGTCCGTACATGGAACTAACAGTAGCTTTGCAATTTCCGCATAAATTAAGATGGGATGAGTGCATAGTACAAGTTCACCAACGTTATTTTAAAAATTTCTATCACCACCTGGTCAATCAAAGAGTATTCACTTTTTTGATTTTACGACGTTATTTTAGATTCCTTCCTCTTCATTGTCTATACTTTGGTTGTGATTTCCGTATACAGAAAGGCCCATCTAGTGTCAAGTTGGTCTATATGAAACTAGAAGAATATACCAGGGACAGTATGTAGACAGCGATTAATCTAATACACACATATGCTTCGCACCTACTGACGCCTGATAAGATTATGTCGTCACTACGCCCTAAAACCAATATATGTTTCGTCAAGGATGGTAGTTTTCACCCCAAACAGTCTCATATTTCATGTGCGTGATAGAAATGTCGGCAACACAGTTTCTATTTAGTCACTAGCCTCTAGAGACGAGTTGCATCTTCATTTTGAATAAATTGCGGTATGACCCTCGTCAACACATATGTCCGACGACGGGTTGTTTACGCGTTACTGGTTAAAATAATTGGATGGGTGTTTATCCTAAGTTGGAAAATTTGATTAACAATAAAGGATAATTCGCAAAATCAGTACAATAAATGGAACTCACAGTAGCTTTGCAATTTCCGCATTAATTAAATTGGGATGAGTGCATAATTCAAGTTTACAAACATTCATTTAACAATTTTTATCACCACCTAGTCAATCAAAGAGTATGAAGTTTCTTAATTTTACGACGTTATTTTCGTTTCCTTCCTCTTCATTGTGTTGTTGTGATTTCCTTATAAAAATGGCATATCTTGTGTCAAGTTAGTCTATATGGAACTAGAAGAATAAACCAGGGACAGTATGTAGATACCGAGTCATGGCATATACACATACGCTTCGTATTCATTGGCGACTGGTAAGAGGAGTTCAGCACTACACACTAAAACTAATATATGTTTCGTTAAGGAAGGTAATTTTCACTCCCAACAGTCTCATATTCAATGTGCGTGATAGAAATGTCGGCAACACAGTTTCTATTAAGTCACTAGCCTCTAGCGGCGAATTGCATCTTCATTTTAGATAATTTGCGGTATGACCCTAGTCAACACGTATTACTGGTTAAAATAATAGGATGGGTGTTTATCCCAAGTTTGCAAACTTGATTAATATTAAAAGATAACCAGGAAAAACTGTGATTGTTTAAATTAGTAATGCAGGAAAATGTAGCGAAACCTGAAAGAAATCTATCCTGGGGACTACATAGAGTGAGTGCAACCGATAAACGAGTAAAGCAAAAATTATTTTAGACTACAAGGGAAAAAGCCCAAATGTTAATTCAAATACTTTGCATTTGCATTTAGGTTCGATAACCGTTAATCAGTTTGCATTCTTCATGTCTACCACGGATGATCGAAAATCGTCGGTACACGTGGCTGACGGTAGGTTATCTATTCCCTGCTATTAAATAGAATAATGGGACTAGTGTTTGTTTCAAACTCTTAAATTTCATTTAAATAATTTGGAAAAGTAGAGTTTGACTATACTCTCTCCTCAAGCATAACATCATTACTGAAAGAACAGCAGTAGGCACGAAACAAATGCGCACATGAGATAGAACTCTTTCTTCAGAATGAGTTCGGCATTTCGCCTAGTCCAATATGAGCCGACATCAACATTATTATAAAAGGCATTATCAACATCTTCATCCATAGTATCACCATCTCAACCATCATCACCATGATCATTATCATCATCATTACCAGCATCACCTACATCGTCATTACCATCATCAACATGAATGTCATGGTTATCTTCAATGTGTGCAGCAACATCATCATCATCACAAGCAACATTTTAACAGCAATTAATATCTGGTGGCCTACAACCACGTAACCATTAGAAGACTAATTTTTTTAAATTGATTAAATAAAATAATAATTTGTTGAAGAATAGTTATTTATGAAGCAAATGCACTTGTTCTGATGGAGATACATGACCAGGTATCACAGAAACCATGCAGCCTAGACATATACACAGCATCATCTAATTTTGCTTTACATATATATGCAATGCGGATTGACTCTCGCTAGTCAGTTTGCCTGCGTACTTTGATGGTAACCATGGAAGTTCGACACGTGTTAGTGCGTGCGATTGGCGGTAGTTTGTCATGTTGTTCGACGACTGATTAAACACAATGGGATTGGTGTTTACTTCAAGCTCGCAAACTTGATTTAAAGAAAGGCCAAAATTTTAAAGAATTTGGTTGCATGAATTAATAATTGGCTTTTGCAAATTCACCAATTTCGGAACACGAATTTAAATAGTTTACACACTAGAAATCCAAATAGGAAGATTACGGATGGGTTGAAAACGAAAGCTTGTGTACTATTCTTAGATTCGGCCTCACTGGTAGCAAATGCCGGCACATGTTTTACTGGTTTGATTCGAGTTTCACGTTTAAGCCTAGATATCAATTATACCTGACACAGCCAAGAAAAAAACAATCGATAGATACTGTTTGATGCGGAGAACTGCAATATACATAGAATTCGGTATTATATGTTTCGCATCTAGTAACGAATTAGTTCAAGCAGGACAAGAAGGATAAACCAAAGTCAGCACAAACGGAAGGTACAATCTCATCTGCAAATTCAAAAAGCATAATTTTAGAAAAAGTAAAATAATACATAGCAGAACACACAAAATTCTACCTGCCAATGTTTTAGAAGACTGTTTAGGCCATCCACAACATTTGCGGCGTTTAAGAAGTCAAGAGACTCTTCTGCGACACCAGTCAACGTTGTCAGACGGTCTAACAGCTGTTTCAACCAATCAAAATCGGAATTAAGCATATGTGGCTGCCATGAGTACAGAAGACGACATAGTAAGCTACTAACAGAGATGGTCGGCGCCATCTGCGAGTCGTGTTGATACAACTGTTGTCCTAGGCAGGCGAGGTTAGATCGTGAAGATTGAAAAGAGCCTATGCATCTTGAGAGGTTGCTGACAATGTCGCCCATTTCTTGGCGATAACCCAACCAGCGCTCCAAAAGCTCTGCGGTCCAGCCGAAATGTTTAAGTGAATAGATAGCACCAGCAACGGCTAAATCCTTTGGAAACTGCAACTGTTTACAGTGGTTTGTTATTCGGGATATTGAAATTTAAATTAAATGCATATAGACACACGAGCTAACAAAAATATTATAAAAAAAGTAAACATAAGTAGAAACGGAAAATAAGGAACACAAAAATGATAAAATACTACATGAAAAGGAATAGAAAAAGAAAATACAAAACTTATCCTTAGTCCTTTCATTGTGGTGCCTAACAGAGTTTTAGTTTATACACTCAAAATATCTATACTTTCCGACTGAACCAAAAGACATCCCAGGCGCGAAAAAACCGAAAAATGATAAAAATAATTTCTCGGTATTACGAGGTATTTTGCTGAAGTAAGTTTTCAGGAACAAAAAAATTATTTCTAGATGTGAATTACAAAAGCACATTATATATCGTATAGAATCGGTTTCCATACATCTCAACAAATGATTTAATCGGGAAATAGAGCGAAGGAATTCATTTTGTTTAAATATTACACAAAAATAGATAACTTAGTCAATTTCCAAATAGAAGAAGTATAACAGTTCCGCATAAGGCTTGGAAAGCTCTATATTAATTCCAGGGAACTAAAAATTTTCTGGATAACGTCTCCAAGTTGGGAAGCATACAATCACAAAAAGCCTTAATTAAAAATGAAAGACGTTTTATTGGAATGTCGCGTTTTTCACAGGACAATATAGATTTAGTTATATATATAAAAATTCAATGCTTATCTTATTTTGCACACAACAATTTCGTACGTGCTCCGACAAGCACGAATTCAATATTCTACTACATGTGCCAAAATATGATTGCATACAGGTACAATTACCATTGTGGTCTTTCACACTAGATAGATGACGCGACTTTATCTGTAAATAGTGCATGCTAAAACAATTTCACCTAAACTTGCTAATAATAAGGACAGCTGCATCATTTAAATACCAGACGTTGCACTATTACGAGCATGGTATGAGTGCTTATGGGCATCTGTGGTCAGACTGTAAATGTGTACAACAGCGAGCATTGAAGCAATATGAAGACGTACAAATTTCCCACAAAACAGACAACTAGTAATTCAACAGACATTAATTGCAAGGCAGGTGCCCAACAATCCTTTACTCAGGTTTGCGGGCTTGATGTAGCACCAAACAGTCGCACGACAGAAAAAACTACCGCTAGTCGCACGCACTGACTTTTTCCGACCTTCCTTGATCATCATCAGAGTACGATGCCAAGCTGACTAGCGAGGATCAAACCGAATTGCATATATGACATCTAGGCTTAAACGGGAAACGAATCAAAACAGTAAAATGTTTGCCGGAATTTGATATCAGAGTTGTCGAATCTAAGAAAAACACAAGCTTTTGTTTTCAGCCCATCCGTAATCTATTTATTTTGATTACTAGTATGTAAACCCTTTAAATTCGTGTACCAAAATTGATGCATTTGCAAAAACCAATTATTAATTCATGAAACTAAATTCTTTAAATCAGGTTTGCGAGCTTAAAGTAAACACCAATCCCGTTGTGTTTAACCGGTCGTCGAACAACATAGCAAAACTACTGCCAGTCGCACGCACTGAAGTTTTTCCACCTTCCAAGATTAGCATCAGAATACTACAGCCAACCGACTAGAGAGGATCAAACCGAATTGCATATATGATATCTAGACTAAAACGGGAAACTCGAATCAAAACAGTAAATCGTGTGCCGGAATTTGGAATCAGAGTTGTCCAACCCATCCGTAATGTAAACTATTTAAATTCGTGTTCTTAAATTGGTGCATTTGCAAAACCCAATTATTAATTCATGTAACTAAATTCATTAATATTTTGAGTTTAAAAAAAATCAAGTTTGCGAGCTTGAAGTAAACACCAATCCCGTTGTGTTTAACCAGTCGTCGACCAACATACCAAAACTACCGCCAGTCGCACGCACTGACGCGTTTCGACCTTCCATGATCATCATCAGAGTACGACGCCAAACTGACTAGCGAGAATCAAATCGCATTGCATATATATGGAAAGAAAAATTAGATATACGGCTCTCAACTCTTGTAGTCTCGCGTGCATTTTATTTGACTGGAAATTTCGGATCGCCAATTTCTATGCAGACACGAACATTAAAATTTCACCACATACGCACACCTATATATAGGTAATGCAATTAAACAATAAATGATTGCGCGGGTAGTGACATAATTGTTTAAACTAGGTTTCAGAGCTTGACATAAGCACAAATACAATCGAATTTAACTAGTTGCCCAACATAGAAAAACTATTAGTAGTCACACGTACTGGGGCATTTCGACCTTCCATTTTCGTTGCCAGAACACGATGGCAAACTGACCAACGCAAAATTGCATAAGCGGATCACACCTCTATTAGCCTCGCAAGCATTGAGCATGACTGGAAATGTCGGCTGTACAATTTTACCTGGTCTGCGTTTTGACTAACGCAGCTTTCATTGTTCCAGTAGTTTTCTTTTTGCAAAATATTTCGGCCATACTTACCGTAGGCCTTCATCAGTTGCATTTTGTTTCACAAGTTTAACAAATGAAACAAATGAAGCCAGCGCTGCGCAATTTATTTGCAGAGGCGAGCAGCGAATCTTCGCAGATTTCACTACAAGTACATAAAGTAGTAATTAATCACGAAAAGTGGAAACATCAATGTATCTAAGTCTTAATACAGCTACATAAACGATAGACATATTCTAATTGCAAGGCCGCGACAGATACAAAATAGAGTCTACCTGTTTAGAGTGGTCAAATATTATCAATGGAGTGACAAAAATGCATGATTTGCACGATTGCATTGTGGATCTAAAAGACAATGCAAAAACGTGCAGAAGCCTCATACTACACCTCATTAACGGGCATGCGAAATTCAACTAGACATTTGATTCCCTAACATATGCTCACGAGGGTCGCGTTACATTGACTAACCTAAAGCTTATAAAAAGCAATTTTTGTTACTTTGCAGTGGATAACAACACGCAGCCTTAGTTGTTTCCCACTGATTAAGAGCTCATCGCACCTGCTTCCCGTCATGCATAAGCGATTAAAGCAATTTAGTTAAATCTGGTGTGTAAGCGGTGTACTGTGTGCTATTAAATTCCTGAACATTGTACTGGAAATGAGGTACCAAAACGTAGCCAGATTAGATTGAAACTCATTTCCAGTGGTTAGTACGAATCGTGCGGAAGCCTTCGGAGGGAACGAATCAGTAAACAGCCGTTACGGAGCCGAACTCACCGCACATGGAAGTGTGATTCAATCAGATCATTGCAGAACAGAGAATACAATTCAACCACGCACGACAGAAAATCGTGGATATTTTTAAAGTGATTATCGCACTACGCAACAAGATACAACATTTTAATAAAGAAGCGTTTCCGCGGGATTCTCTAGATAATCGCATCGCATCTACTACTATTTTTACTACTACTACCTCAACTTTTCCTACTACTACTAACTCTACTTTTTTCTACTACTCATACTAAGACCTCTACGTTTTCTACTACTACTATTAACTCTACTTTTTTTACTACTACTACTACTAACTATACTTTTTCTACTACTACTACTAACTCTACTGTTTCTACTATTACTACTGCTACTACTAACTCTACTTTTTCTATTACTACTACTACTACTAACTCTACTTTTTCTACTACTACTACTACTACTACTACAACAAATACTTTTCTAATACTACTACTACCTCTACTTTTTCTACTACTACTACTACCTCTACTTTATCTACTACTACTACTACTACTACTTCAACTACTAATGTCATTAAAACTGCATATATTTATAACGCTACAACCAAAATCGCTCCTAATCCTCTTTCTACTATTATTACTAATTCTACGCAGCATTACAGCAGCTTAAATACTAATGCTTCACGGCTGCATAGCAATGCAATTTATAGTGATCTTTGAGGTCCATAATAGCACTAAACCACCTATTCCTACGAATGGCCTAACTGTTAGGAGAATCTAACAGCGCTTTAACGTGACTAATAGCCAAACTAGTCATAAAGGTCCACCAACTATTGCATCAGTGATTGCGTACCGCAACACGCCACCAAAACACTAAAAAAGTAATTATGGGTATATAAAACGTTTCCACTCAGGATGTGATGATATGAGAAACTGAAGATATCTGGCGAAACAGGTGGTAGAAACATTTTCCAGAAGAAAAAAAGGAATGGACATTCTGACTTCGCATAACAAGGAACATATAAGTTTTTTGCAGTACATCGAGTACTCATTCCTGTTAAAATAATTAACTCGTACGAGAACGTGCTGCGAGACGTATGAAATGCAATGTGGACGAATTAATTCCTTTAAAATACGAGGTCTAACGAGTATCCTACAGTTTCACATGCGTAATTTTAATCACGTACTTAAACTGTAGACGTTATGCAATTGACTGTTCTAGTTAGCAGATTATAAATAAAATATTACAAAAAATGGCTATTGGCCTGCATTTGAAATAACTCTAGACCGTTCATACCTGGTCTGGACGGTCGATTTAAATGCAGCATATTCATAGTTTTAGATAATCTTTTGTTCAAAGCTGAGGAGCAATTTCTACATGGCTCATCTGCATTTGAGGCACACATAAACACAACAGTTTCCTCTAGCAGCTACATAACGAATAAGACATCCAAGCCATGACAAGACCTGTCGTTATTTTTTTCCTCTTCTTTGAACATGAATTTATAATATATTTAAGCGTGAAAATACGATTATTAGTCGATTAACATTGCTAAGACACAAACGGCACAGATAACTCAGTTCGATAGTGAAGATATTAAGACGGACATCCGCTTCAGTGTGAACGTCTAAAGGAATATGCAGGCGTAGACCAACCATATAAATTAAAATTTGGTGAAAATAAATTACGAATAAATCTAGCTGTAGACAAAGTAATCGATTCAATTTAAAAATAATTGATTGCGCGGGTGGTGGTAACAATTCTTTAAATCAAGTTTGCGAGCTTGAAGTAAACACCAATCCCATTGTATTTAACCAGTCGTCGAACAACATAACAAACCTACCGCCAGCTGCAACGCACTGACGCGTTTCGACCTTCCATGATAATCATCAGAGTACGACGGAAAACTGACTATCGAGGATCAAACCGCAATGAATAATCACGGAAATCAAATTTAGATATGCGGCTCTCACCTCAATGTATGCGAGACTGCTGGAGGTGAGAGCCGCATATCTAAATTTGATTTCCATATATATTCAATGCGTTTCGATCCTCGGTAGTCAGTTTTCCGTCGTACTCTGATGATGATCATGGAAGGTCGAAACGCGTCAGTGCGCACGACTGGCGATAGTTTTGATATGTTTTCCGACGACCGGTCAAATACAATGGGATTCGTGATTACTTCAAGCTTGCAAACTTGATTTTAAGAAATGTTACCACCAACCGCGGAATCAATTGTTTAAGTAATCGATTGACAAAATTTTTTTCAGGTGCTAGTGTCGGCTAGTTGTTCAAAATAAAGCTTGCACTCGTCTGGCAAGTAACTTTAGAAATTTACAGCCTGACACTCGGCGTATCTCAGCTAGGCACACTGACAATTTTGGCATAAATAGTACTGGTGCTATCAAGACTCCTGGGCAGTCGCATTGTGCATGGAAAAATTAATGCTCAATTAAACAAACATTGGTGGCGCGGGCGGTGATGACAACTGCTGTAATCAAGGTGGCGAGCTTGATATAAGAACCTGACCCATTAATTACTTACATATGTCAGTATAAACTAAGAAGTGTATAGTGTAGAGAAGGCAATTCATCCCGTAGATCGGTCTCGTGCTTATTGGGAACACATCACGTACTGTTCGAGCCATGCCCACGGCAAATTCTGGACAGTACGCGATGAGTTCCCAATAAGGACGAAACCGGTCTACTGGATGAATTGCCTTTTCTACACTACACAACTTTTGGTTTATACTGGTAAATGTGTGTACTTAATGGGTCAGGTGTTTATATCAAGATCGCAACATTGATTATAGTAATTCTGAACAAACGTTAATCTAGCAAAGCCTATATCCGAAACGCTCTCAGTCACTGCATGCATTACGTCATACTAAAGGTTATCAATACCGCATTCACGTTCGCCGTATTAGAATATTAATATTATAATAATAATGCGATAAACGTTCATTAGACGTACGGATCGAATTGCAATAACGTTGAGTAAATTGTCAACTCCCGGGCCTCAAATAAAATAACGTTCTACCATGCAAATGTCGCAAAATTCATACTTCCGTAAGCACCAATTCAACTCCCACCAAATTAAATAATAAAAAGGCGTGTTGGTCTTAAATGAATCAATATACCTACCTTTGTGAACAAATTGTTAATAAACTGTTTAGTTATTTGCGTAAATAGGGCATCTTTCAACATGACAATCTTCTCCTCGTCCTCAGCAACGGCAATTGTGCTGGAGTTAGCATTCAGGAGATTGAGAACGCCACACACGGGTCCTGTTAGCCACACAATTGTGGAACAAACGCAGATCTCATGCAAATTGAAGTATGCCTCCAGAGAGATATCACTGATTGCCTCGTCTCGTGCGAAACTTCCCGTTGCACTCGAACAATCCTTGAGCATCAGAAGCAGTCGTAATGCACAACAGCAGCTGATGGACACGCTAACTGCACCATCTGTAGGGCAGAAAAATCACACAAACAACAAAACAGTAATCGTGTATTAGGTGTTGCGGACATAGTAACAAATTAGTTCAGTTATGATCAGAAGAATAAACCAAGGAGGACACTAATTGAAGGTATAAACTCATGGGTACATTCGTTTTGTGCTTACTGGCGACTCGTCAGTAAGATTCGGTATTTCGTTCTATACCAACTACATATTTGGATGAGGTGTGTGGAACAATTGGACAGTACAATATCCCTGTACGAATGTGTAAAAATGCAGTGTAGTGAAGGTAACATCATAAAACGTCTTCGACAACGAGCCTGTGAAAGATACCAAGTCTATGGATGTCATGTCAGTACCTGATACCAACATGATGGTTGTCGAATTGGAACATGGTACCGACCCAATTGATTTCAAGTTATGCTAAAGTTCACCAAAATTGAGAATTAATAATTCTGAAGACTTGTGTGTTACATTTATGCTTATAATGTGCCAAGTTAGTTTATACAGATGGTGCACGACGTATGTGTTCTATTTTACAACATAGATTGCGGAGACTTGCTGGTTTAAAACGCATTTAGAACTAATGCCCTACTACCTTGCATCAGTTAGTTATACATTAAGTCTATATTAGCTATTAGGTATTGCGTGTTACACAAGAAAAAGACGAACTAAACTTCATTTACATCCCACGCTGAATAATGAATTTAATGTAGATGCGGCAGTGAATCACCTGTGCGGCATTTATATGCGGAATATCAAATTTTTCTGTCATTATATATGTATATGGATTATGGTTATATCCTAGCTAGTCAATTTGCCGTCGTTCTGTGATGGGGACCATGGAGGGTGGAAACGTGTCCGTACATGTGGCTATCGGTAGATTTGCTTTGTTGTTCGACGACTGGTTAAATACAATGGGATTGGTGTTTATTTCAAGCTCGCAAACTTGATTCAAAGAATTTTTACCACCACCCGCACAATCAACGATTGCTTGAATCAAGAAGTTGCATCATCGAAAAATCAACATACACCTTGAAATAGGTTTTGAACTCAATATTTTGCGGTGTGTAAGCATTCAGGTTATCAATGCCGCGTTTTGCGTACGCGGGTAATAACTGTACACGGGCAGTTACACAAAGATCCGATTTGTCACTATTTCCAATTTTGTTCTGTCTTTGATCGGGTTGACTCATTTTTACTTCAATTGGAAATGCGGTTCTATCACATGACTTTGGAACAAGATTTTCCATTGTTCTTTTCCTAATATTTCGAGACATCAATTCCAGTCTCACCTTCAGGGTTGACACAATACGCACGGGAGTTGTTTTAATCATGTGCGTATTGTGTCAACCCTGAAGATGAGAATGGAAATGATGTCTCGAAATATTAGGAAAAGAACAATAGAAAATCTTGTTCCAACGTCATCTCCAGACAATTAGCTGATGGAAGGCTTAAAAAAGTAGGGACAAGTAAGAACCCATCAATCGAGGCCAATAATCAGAGCACCAGAAAATGATCAAAATTCAAGATTTTACCGACCTAAGAGTGCTATCAATTGACCCACACAAGAAAAATGCGGTCAAATCCACAACAAGAAGGATAGCACTGCGCAAAGAGACTCATCATTTATAGATAGGGTTTAATGCTATATTTGCCGTATAGATTACGTAAACAGAAATGCTAGAGGAAAAAGCGGCTAATAATCATTTCCAGCATAACCTGTTTCCCACCGATTCTTTGCATTTTAGTTAATGAAAGTGTGGCGGGATATGACAAAGGGGATCGAAATCGTTGACAACAATATGCTGGCGATTACGCCATTTTAGCTTTGCTGCGAGTCCAGCCAACCAACAGAATTACAACAGAAGCCAGAAACAAGGCGCGTAAGCGGCCCTCATAGACAGGACTTCAACGAAATAACTGGCGATTTCCAACTAATTACTATAGAGTGGGCGCATTGCACTAATCGAGGCTACACCAGGCTCAAAGAATAACAACACATCAAAAGTTTTAACTTTATTACCCAATGCTTAACGTGAATTCTATACGAATGCAGTCCTTGAATGAGAGTAGAATACTAGATTTTTGGCGGTCTAAATCCACGAATACAGCCACAATAAAACAAGAATTATGCATACACAGAGACATAAATATCCCAAGCGTTGAATTTCAGAGGAGCATAAGACAATAAAGCAAAATTAAACAGGCCTCACTATTTTACCCTGTCTTTCATTTGACTTGAAATGTTTGCCACAAAGTAACCAGTATTTAAGTTTTTAAAGAAACATACGATGTGTCCAGATGACCGGCTTGCGGAATAATATTATCCCGCCAAACGCTTGCAGGCCTACCGCTCTTGCGTTTCCAATCAGATGCCTCGGAGGCCTGGCAAATAGAAAGTCAAATTGGAATCCACAGATAGTACTCCGACTAATAAAATATACGTTCCAAAGCAAGTTTCGATATTGATGGTACATCAAACATTAGCCGAGTAGAATTGGTGAACTCGTAATAGTTTCTCTCGAATAATGCATCCCGACGCTAAATTGACAACAGATTAAACCAAATCTATGATTGTCCAGTAGATGGCAGCCATGTTTTGTCACCTCTCAATACCGACAGTACACTTGAACTAAATATCTTTGTGTGATTCCAGGGTGGTTTGCATTATATATGTTATGCGAGATTAAATATGAGGACAGTGTGTGCAGCAATCTTGTTTCGCAAATAAGGGGCCAGGTACTTGTCAGCTTGTTAAAAACATAGATCTTAATTACAACTGAATCGTATGTGAAATATGAAAAACTTCCATTGTATAAATAAAAATCAAAATCTCATAAATGATTACCACTATTAGCTTCATTTAAATTTTTTGAGATGGAATTCATGAGCACCTCGAGGAGTTGGTCAATATCCGAAATTTGCGTTACAACTGATTGAACATGCAGGTGGTAGAGGGCTGACGCGACAAGCAAACGAGCAATACCAACACCCTGTGATGAATAGAAAAAAGAATGCATCAAAAGCAGAATTAACAAGAGAGAATGATACCGAGTGATACGGATTAATTGTATTATAAGAAAGAACGTTGAGCTTGGAACGGAGGTGACGCACAAAAATGAATGGTTTTTCCTTTATTTCATACTCCCTTCATATTTCATTTTTTCTATTTTGTTTGGTCTTTCAATTTATATTAAAAGAGATGTTCATTTGTAGATACTTGAGAAAAATTTGATATAAAATTGGTTCTTGTATCCGGTAAAATTTCTTTTTATTTTTGTACATGGAAAGGGTAATATTAACTTTATTAAGGCTCGTATTCGACAAGAATGCACCGATTATTGATCGAGTGCTTGGTATTAAGTATCTGCAACAAGTAAAAAAGAATGCAGAAAACAGCAAAACATTTAATTGACATCAAGGTTGTGATCTTGATAAGAACACCTGTTCCATTATGTAAATACATTTGTCCGTATAAACTAAGCGTAATAAAGTGTAGAGCATAACATCTTGTTTCAAAACACACGAAATGACAATGCATGCTTTAGTTACTCGTGTTAACTTAATTAAAACTTCCAAGAGCACCAGCACAACACGATGAGAAAATCGAAAAATGGGAAAAAGTAAAACGGTAACTTTTTCAATTTTGAGATGTGTTTACACGCAACGGACGTAAAAGAAAACAACAGAAGCCCAATTTGCTCGCAATAAGTCACAATCTTTGTGCAACTTTGGTCAAATTCATATGTGCAACATCTCAGATTATCGAAATAGTATAACATACACACAAAGATATATATATATATATATTCTTATATTTTCCTAATTATAAGAATACTGTGTTAAATTAAAAAGGAATGGACATTATAAATATATATATATATATATATATATATATATATATAATTAGGAAGAAAAAACACATCATTAATAAAGTGGATAATGGCCATTTATTTCGAGAATACTAAACTTCGCTCTACAATCTTTCATTTATATTCATTCTGGGTTTTCATTTGAAAATAGGAGTGGCAATAAATATGATTCGGTTTTCTATTTCTAGTTTTGGCTGATTGTTAAGTCTGTATGCTTTTGTGTCTGTGTGAGCCTGTTTGCATGCAAATGTCCTTCTCACTGTAACACAAAGTGATGCCTGAGATCTGGTCATTATTGTATTGATGGATTGATAATTAACCATCTGTTCGAAGTGTTCGTTGTTACGTATACTAGTGCTATTTTTCCGAGTGTAGTCTTTCGTTTCACCTTTTTGCGCAATTTTTTTTCTTCACTTGGTAACAGCGCAAGTGCGGATTGCAGTGTTGAACGCTCATATTGCTTGGTCTCACATGACGTCTCATTCTTAATTTGGAAGCTATATTTCACCCCTCTTGGCAGATGTATACATGTATCATCTTGAAAAAACGAGACCGAAAGAGATGCCACAGGCTCAAACTGAAGTAGATCACGATCAAAGCATACTAGTATATAATTGAAAATTGTTTGCAGTTTGCGGCAGGAAGGCGCAAAGGATAGAATCACAGACTTCAAAGCAAATATGCCCCGGATCAAGCCTCACCTGCAGTAAATTTCCTAATAAGAACTAAACAGCTCTATTGGCTGGAATTCTTTTTTTACCTAGTATAATGCTTAGCTTATATCGACAAATGTATATATAAAGTAACTGGTGTTTAGATACGGTTCAGAATCTTGACGCAAATGGCTCGTATCACCACCAGCGCAAACAATGATTGTTTTAGATTTTAATAGTTTCCATTTCAACATTTGTATGCTGAATTATTTGAATTGATCGGCTCAACATTAGATAATGTGCAACGTAGATAAGATTCTTTGTAGAAACAGAAATCAAATGATCAAATTTAGTAAGTCAGACGACAAATATATGCAACAAGCGTATGCTTTTATTTCAAACCGTCTGGTAGATCATCTCAGACAATTTAACAACGAAATAATACGAAAATATAAGAAGCCTAATACAGTTGTATAACTACAACGATATAAAATACAATAAATGAGTAACTAAACATCATTAATTTAGTATGATACACAGATGCTTCACTGCCACATAGCGACTAGATTCACATTTAGATGTTGGATTTAATTGAGCAAAAGTCACAACTCATAGTGTGAGGTTCGAACTGTTAATCTGATATCTCATCACCGGTCTTTATTATGTACGAAACAATAACAAAGATAAATCGACACCAGTAAAGTTCAATGAGTCATAATGGAACACTAAATAACACATCGGCAGTAGTATGCAGTCATTAGAGATAGAAAATGGATGCACTGAAAGGAGAGCTTCAGATTAGCATGGAGCCATGCGAAAAACTAAATCGAAATTCTGTAGATTCCTCGATAACTAACAAAAGCAGCTAGTAGTTCATCGTATATCTGCGACTACTTTACTCGTGTAGATGAGAGTATCTCCTATTTAAACCAATAAATTTATCGCAATTACTACTTATGTTATGCATATATACTGGCAATTTTTATAGATTCAAGAATCTGAGGACCAAAGTATCTGTGAAACGCACCTGGGCTTCAGTAACAGCAGCCAACAAAAAGACAAACGCTCTTAGCGCGTCTGCATATTCAAAGTCCTCCCAAGTCTGGCCGCAGCGAGTTATTGCGTCATTGTGAGCAGTGAGTAACTGTTTTAATGTTGGCTGGAACTCCGCCAAGCGAACTAATTGATTCTCTAAAACCGTGACGCGCTGAGGGCTGAACTGATCTTTATCAGCAGAGGCTACAGTTGCTGAATTACTGAATATAAAATAATATGAAGTTGGGTGGTTAAAATTAGAAAATGCAAGATTTTTAAAATGTGTATGAGTCTAGGATTATGATTTAAAGGTCTTATTCGTGGGAAAGATTTTAAATTATTTGAAATGCACAAAATTCCGGATTGAAATCCCACAAATAAGGAGAACGAGAATATCTTGCAACCAAAGGAATAGAAATAAGTCTCCGCACGTGACCCACACGGACAATTTGATGTTGTAGAAAGAATTCCGCTTCCGTACAAGCAATGCATTTTTGTTTACTACGTGACTCTGGAGCTCGAACGATAGCACCACCAAATATACCCCTGCTATCCGCAAAATTCCCTTGACACCATGAGAATGAGTGATGTGTCCGCTTACTACTAGCGCGATCCAAGATGACGTAAACTCTATAACCGCTTAAGGCCTGTCGGTCATCAGGTCGGGAATTCCTCAGTTTATGGTCGATGACATGTAAATAAAATCATATTAGCACCACCAAATATATCCCTATTATCCGCAAGTCGAACTTGAATATACAAACGATATTTTATTTTCATTCGATAACCGAGTTTCTGCCCAGGCCACTCTGAATAGATAAGGAGTCGCCGTTCCGCCTTTCAGTATGGAATTCGCACCCGCTAAACATTTAATTTGAACCGTTTCATTTAAACTTATTTGTATATCTCGTAAGCAAAACTATCATTTTACTAAGTGTGTGCCATGTATTGCCAATTGTGCTTAAAGTTGACTTCAAACAGATTGTCTCGTGTGGCCTCGTTTGTGTGTCACCAGGGTAGGTCCCTCCACCTAAGCTATATTCATCCGATAAAACATTCCTCTTAGTTTAAAAAAAATCTTATATCTTCCATTATTATTAGTTTTATTACGCGCTTCTCATTTTTTCACGTTAAGGTGGCAAAAACGAATCAAATAATTTTATTTAAACTGCTGCATGTGATGAAAATTTCCGTGAAAGGAACACGGATTTTCCGTGAATTTTATTGCATCATTCAGAAGCACACTTGTGATATCCATAGACTGGTAGACCGAAGAAGAAATTGAAGTCGTCCAAACCTAGGTGGATTTCAACAGTTATGTCTATACTGTGATGGAAAATTAATATTTATGCACTTGAGACTTTTATATTACAGACGTTTTTCAACTTAGCAACTTACTTGAAAAATGAACCTATTTGCCTATTTGGAATAGAATTTCATACAAACTGGCTTTCCTTCCAATAAAACTACCAGTTTATTTACGAGTTAATTTGTTACTATGCAAAGTATCTTACTTCAGCCAATCGGAACCGCGTGTGTCTGAGTAGACACCGGCCAGACACTCAGCGCCAGCGACAAACAGTTCTGCAGAACAGTGCATAGTAGAATAGACACGATCGACAATCTCAGCGGCTAGTTTGTAAGGAAATTTTGGGGAATCACTGAAATAAAAAATCCATATAGAGCACGCTCCAACTGCTTTGATCTGTAGTGCTGACGGAACGCCTTCGCGTAGGAAACACTGCAAGTCGATGTAAAATACACAAAACACCAATCCTATAATGTAAAATTGTTACAGAATTATCCTAATCTAAACCACTCAGTAGAACATTTGTAGTATACTTTTATAAAATACACAGACCAGGTATGCTTATATATTATTGAATAAAAATTTACTTGAGCCATATTTTAAGGCTTTCCTTGGAAGATGTGTTTTGTAGGCAAAATTATTGTCATCTTACGTTTTTCTATGCAGAGTAATTCTGTAATGTGAATTTCGGGTAGATGTTGAACTTTGCCAAATTTTCTCACGATTTTTATTCATTTTCCAAATCAAATTTGCTTACCGATTTGAAATGAAAAAAAACTTCACATGACATATCCCATTGCAACAAAACTTTGAATGCAACTGAGTATAACTTGTGAAGGCGTGTGACATTAAAAATTCGTTAGAATCATGGGCGAAATCCAATATCAACTAGGGCTTTACATTTAATAAAACGAAAGAATGACGCTCTTAGTTTCGTATGCTGCCTTGCGAAATATCATACAGGTAATCTAATAGCTAGTCTTGCACAATTTGTGTGTGTATTAATGGTAAGTAAGCTGAGGATTCACGACCGTATCAATTCTGGGTACAACTGAATAACATGTAATAAAAACGAGACGGTCTAATGGATAGATTATATTTTCTCCAGCTAACGGATCTTAAAACAAATACTACCGATTCATTAAATAGGCTTGTCACAAATGTGGACATACTCAGTTACGTGTAATCATGTACACGCATACACTAAACTAAGTGAACCAAAGCAATCGCTTATTTATTTATCTATGCACGTTTCAGAGAAAAATTTTGGCGTTGAATACTATTCTTCTTGCCATACTATGTCAAGTAACAAAGTGTTTCGGAAAATATAAGAACGTGGATACAATAAAACATATATATATATATATATATATATATATATATATATATATATATATATATATATGTTGAACTAGTGAGGATGGACCAACTGAAGAAGGATGCCGATAAGGGCAGCCGAAATATTTTGTTAAAGAAAGAAAAATACTGTAACAATAAAAACAGCGTTAGTAAAAACGCAGATAAGGTAATTTCAATTAATTCAGTTTCGCAAAAACACTTTTCATTCAAAAAACAAATATATATACAAAAATATTAAAAGAATGTCAGGAAAGATTATTTTAAAGTTGGAAAATAAATATTTGATAAGCCTACATACACGTACGAGTATGCTGACCGAAGATGCGAATACATTTTCTGATAAGCTTTAAAAGAAACATGTGGCACGTCAGGGAATACTTTAATTAACTTTTACTTGTGGGACACCACAAGGCGTTTGCATTCACTGTGCATCTGGGTGTTCGACTTCCCCTTTCTGAAGTCTTTTTCAATGGAAAGCACACCACACAAACAATTTTACAATCAACATGTCATACTGATTGCTAAATCGTTCGTGCAATGTGCTGTCCATTGAAAAGGACTACTGAAATAGGAAGACAAAATAACTGGAATAATCATGTGGACAGTGGATACATTTTCTGAAATCTTATAACCAGATGCCCCAAGAAAATTCTGATTGTCAACCTTCGATGGCAGACGATTTAAGATAAGGAAAACTGAACGTAAATCACTCATCACGTTTACAGCGAACACAAAATTAGATAATATGCATAATACTAATTAAATGTCAACTTGGTAGTCAAAAATAATAATAAATTTTATTTGGCAACAAAGGCCACCTGGTCCAACAATTGAAAAAAATGAGATACAATTCATAAGTAGAGATATGTAAAATTGAATGAAAAAGTTACTAGCAAAGTATTTAACGACAAGGTTGATGGGAGTATGTATTAGGTGTTGCGAACCTAGTAACAAATTAGTTCAGTTGTGACCAGAAGGATAAACCAAAGACAGCATGAACAGAATGTATAATCTCATGCACATTCGTTTCCTGCTTACTAGCGATTCATCAGTAGGAGCCGGTATTACGACCTTTAACCACTATATATTTTGGTCAAGAATGTGGGGTAATAAGACGATACAATCTCCTAGACGAATTGTAAACATGCAGTAGTGAAGCTAACATTTTATAAAGTCTCGACAATGCGACTTCAACGCTAACCCACTCTATAATATATATATATATATATATATCGAGTCCGTAAAGGATACTAACACTATGGCTATTATGCTAGTAACCGATACCATTACTATTGTACCGAAAAGGTACATGTTACTAACACTGGTCTCCGAATCGGTTCATGGTACCAACATGATGGATATCAATGCATACTATAGTTCACCGAAATTGAAAATTACAACTATATCTGAACACCAGTTACTCCAGTAAATCCATACACTTTGGCCTTGATCGGTTGATGGGAGTTGTGAAATAGAAGCACTTTCATCAACTTCATTTTAGTTCGTTCTGAGGAGAAATAGATTTCAATTGACTAGGTACAAATAGATTTGTGAAGAGTCAGAATATCAATGCATGATTTGCTACCATCTGTCTAATGAATTTAAGAATTTGTTAGAAGACGAGGAAGAACCAGCTTCAGACATCGACCGTCGGAATTTTTGTGTTACCGTAAGGTAGGATTGATTAGGATAGAGTCGACTAGATTAAAGCTTGTGAAGAGTCAAAATATAAGATTTCTTCGTAAAAAATAAGCTTTACATGTATTGTATTTATGTCGTAATTGCATGTATATAATGTACGTTACAGAAATATATGCATAAATTACTTCTGCGTGAAACATTAATTCTTTAAAGTCCAAATTGGATACAAATAAATGGACATAGCAATCAAACTACAATGTAGACTTACATATAAGAAATAACAAAATGGCATTGAAAGCTGGAAAGTATAGTGAACTACGAATAAAAAGATTATGTATTAAAGAATACATTATTAAAACCATCTGGTGTATATCAAATTCTAAATTGGGAAAAATTAAAATTGTGCTATTTCTGCACTATCAGTTACCTCCTACACCTAGGCCAACATTCAATAGTGAAAAGCGACAACTTTGATCGTGAATTAAAAGATATTTTAGCCCAAAGTCCATTGAAGTACCTTGTACTTGAGAATAGTAAAAATGACAAATAATCGGTGCAGTTTAAAAATTTCAAACCATACATTCTTTGCTATTTAATTAGTTTAACAACGCGCTCTTAAGATAGAAAAGACAATTGAAAACGTGTCAGTACGTGTGACCAACATTTTAAATGTTGTGCAACTAGTTAAAAATGTGATTGGTGTTCAACTCAAGCCTGCAAACTTGATATAGGCAAGCTTCACAAGAACAGCATTAATCTCTTAACTGGTTTATTAGTGATCTAAAGACAGGGGACTAACAAAAAACATGTAGACAATCGCAAAATAGCATGCGTTTGAAATATCACGTTTTACTGTGTAAAAATAATAAGCATAAGCCATAAATTGATGAACATGTACAAGAACTTTATACATTATTGTAAAACGAGACTAGGATTAGAAACGCATTTTTGCAAAAAAGATGGTTATCCGCACAATTTACATATAAGTGATTTATAGCTCCTCACCTTGATAATATTCAATACTAATTCCGAACAATCTATAAAATCCTGTTTGACTTGGTTTTTTCGATGAAAAGAAAATGCAAATTCTCCAAATTCTTCTGCAAATATACCAATCAATTCCAAAATGAAACTAGTCGATTGAGTGTCTTCATTATGACTGTCTATATAGTCCACTATATCCTGAGAGCCCACCTCTACAATGATAAGAGTTACACATTTACTTAAAAAATTATCTGAATAGCAATAAATTTAATTTAAAAAGCTGAATGCTCGATTAAAATAAATTTAAGATAATGTCGATATAGATTTTAAAAAATAATAAATGGTTAAGTTACATTATACAAGTATTATATAAAATAACCCTCAATCATACTAAGATGCATGTATTGAGAAATAATAATAAAACGTTCCAACGGCGTGTTGTCAAGATTAAATTCCTGGAACTGTAAATGCTGACAGCGAATGACTCGAGCAGCCTCAGACTACTAGTTTCGCTACTGGCAAACAAATGATGGACCTGCTGATAGAAAAGGACCGAAGGCTTTCGTCGTTATCCTTAAATCAGTTTCTCCGAATAGATAGCAGAACATCTAAGAGACAAAAGAAACCGACTTATTCCCAACGAAGCCAGTCGTAGTAAAATACAGTACGGATCGACAAATAATGTGTTTCAATCATTCCGGTAGTCTTGACACCATAAATGGGAAACGACGTCAAAGAAAGTTTCTCAGATTTTGCACCTGTCCTACAGTATAGCATTAAAAAATAAACTGATACTTTTTGTAATTCTCTTATGATATATCATTGGGAAATGTTGAGTTTTGACACGGTAAAGCAAAATCTAATCCACCGAGCTCTCCGCTAGTTAGCTTGAAACATTTCATACGGAAGAAAAACATTGACTCGTCGCTCAGTGATAATAAGCATTCAATAAACTTATTTGGACAAATATACAAATTATATGTTGATGTTACAAAGTTATATTTTAATTTTTGTTAGGTCTACCGTATTGTCAGTAAATGATCTAAAACTATGTTTTATATTGCTTTGATAAAGGTGAAGTTTAAAATCCGATATACGATACAAAGTCATTATTTAACTGAAATAAATTATAAATAGCATTTGTTGTTTTTTTCAGTTTAATACAATGTAATACTTTAAAGTAAATTATAAACCGTAATAGAAATAGTACGCTGTCAAATGTCTTTATTGTTACATTTTAATACAGTCAAAATCTATAGAGTATTATTTTTGCTGTTGAGCAATTCAGAGAATATAAAGGCATATATGTTTTACAAAAATTTTTTTCTTGTTTCTATTTATATATTTAATGTGTTACTTAAAATATTCTAATCCATTATTTAGATAATTGTCGTTTCATAAAGGATTAGGAACTTTAATTACATCAAAGCAAAAGAAAATAAGCAGACCGACTTCAAATAATATATAGATTGTGTATGAATTTTGTGAAACTAAATTACATCTAACTTGGAAGACCTATTAGCCAATAGTGAGCTACAGGCAGTACCGCAACAAAGTTAAATACTGTTTGTTGCGGAGAACTAATATATACGAAATTATGTATTAGGTATTGCACACTTTGTAACAAATTATTTCAAGTGTGAACAGATGGACAAACAAAAGTACCACAATACAATTGTGTATTAGATGTTGCGCACCTAGTAACAAATTAGTTAAAATATGTATAAACGGATAAACTAAAAGCAGAATGAACTGTATAATATGAGGCTTACTGGCGACTCATCAGTGAGAGCCGGTATTACGTCATTTACCCACTTTATTTTGGCGAGGAATTTTAAAAAATAGCAGAAGTCAAGCTAAAGGGCGTAATACCGGCTCCTACCGATGGGACGACAATAAGTAAGAAACGAATGTGCTTCAGAATATACTTTCTGGTCATGCTCTTTTGTTTATTCTTCTAGCCATATTTGAACTTATCTGTCACTAAGTGCACAACACCTAATACATCATTACATAGATATCAGTTCTCCGCCACAAACAATATCTATGTATTCTATAAAAGTACCGTAATACATCAGAATTTAGGAAGCGATGCATCACAGCCACAAAGTTATAGGCATGAGAGTTGTTATGCAACAATATTTCAATGTGATAAGTTAGCAAGAAATAAGAAAAACATCAACGAATGTAGTTCAAAGAATTTAAGATACTATAACAAAACTCTACATGAAATTGCTTTACTTACAGAAAGTAAAAAATAATGTCCATCATAATCATTGAATGGAAGCTTAAAGTTGTAAAGTAAACAATATAAAACTTACTTTGAAGAAACAATGCAACAACAATATGAATAGGATTTTTCCATTGAGTTGGAATGTATTGGAATGAAAGCGTAGCGTAACATTTACTCAACAATGCTGTTACAGATTGATAATTCTTTCCCGCGCATCCAAAATCAATTAGTTTTGAAAGCAGGCCATCTCGGATTTGTAAAATGAATTCTTCTGGCAGAGTATTTACCTTCAAAATTAACTAAAATAACAAACTTGATATTTAATCTTATGACACAAGCATGAAGCCGCAAAGATATTTAGGTCTAAAGACTTAGAACTATCAAGCAACATCCAGCATATTTGCCAACCCTCTGAATTTTCCTGAATGCTCAATAAAATTTCATGTGTATCAGTATTAAAATCAGCACCAGAAAAATGATTTGTAATAGCATTTTCAATAACGTTTAATTGGTCTAGCATACTGATTAGAACTATAACATAAATGAACTTTTATATGACAACGAATTATACTATTTCTAAAATAGGAAGGATTAAGTTATAATAACGAAAGAAATCGATTAAAAAATTCCAGAACCACCGGGAGCAAATATCATACAACACAACTGAGTAATACTATGTATTGAGGTTTGTCATGTTTAAAAATAATATTTTCTGTAAAAAACAAATATAGTATTAAACAAAGAACAAACTTTAGGAAAGACAACTACCCATTAATGCTAAAAATTTAAGTTAAATAAGTTTAAAAAAATTCGAAATGCAAAATTAAATATACCGATTTAATTAAAAACGCAAACAAAAGTGAAATCCCGTAAGCAATAAATTTTCAAAAATACGGATTCTTGGAAAATTATTGAAACTGTAACGACACAAATCAATCGCCGACATATTGCGTAAATTAAATTCAAATTTATTTACGTTGCACCAATAAAAAAAAAGCAAATTGCCGTTTAACCACGTCTAACCACGTTTAACCAATAGTATGCAAGTACACATATTGCATGCTATTTAAGCACGGTAATTTACCATGCAAGTCAGTTGTGGCATTTGCCTTCTACCTGCTTCACGCGTGTGCGTTCTGTCGGTTGTCAATACGCGTGCGCTCTGTCGGCTGTCAGTATCTACTCATCTTGTTGCGGGATACCGGAGAGACGAGCCAATTGAGTGCAGGACCTGCAGGACACCATCCACAACACGATTACAGCTCAACCACGGGAGCAACAAATCAACCAGAGTCCACCCAAGGCTCTAGGACATCTTCGACGCTGAATACTTAAAGCGAACGCATTACCCGGCCCTCTTAAGGGCCCCCATATCAGTAACTAATCCCTATTCAGAGCACCTTAACCGAGTTTGTAACGTCGTACGGCATTTACTTGAAGCCGGGGCGTTTACAAAATTGGCGACCGCGCCAGGATATTGATTATTTATCTGATTTTTTTGGGTATAAATAAATTGACTTTCTTCTTCATTTGTTTGGGATGAATCGACTAACATTTGCGTTTTCTTTACCCTGATCCTGTTTTTCTGTTGGGTATATATTCGTGAATTTGTGGTGTTCGTCTTCTCTAAAGGAAGATTTCAAATTTTGGAAGCAGTGTGTTATTCTTGCTGTTGAAAATAATAATTCATTGGCACTTAAGAGCCAACGGGCCCTTGTTCGTCTTCCCTACGGGACAATTTCAATTTTTTGGAAAGAGTGACGCTGTTCTGTGTTGAAATAATAATACATTGTCATCAAAGGCCATCGGGGCCTCTGTTCGTTTTTTCCCTTTTGTACTGGACAATATCAAGCAACAGTGGAAGCTGTTTGTGGGTAAGCGTTTCGTTATATATTTATACATTTATATATACATTTTCATATTGTTTATAAATTTATGCTTTTAAGATCCCGTAAGATTGTTAAAATGTCAGGTCCAATTTTAGATATTGATGTTCCTGTTTGGGATGGAGATAGTGAGTTATTTTTATGCGCGTAGACTCCGCTTTCTCCCCGTTTCCTGATTATGACAGTCATCAAAAACTGTCGAAAGGTTTTGCTAAACTACCTTCTGAATTGCAGCGACGGATTTATCCTAAGCTTGAGGCCATTAGGAAGCTACCTAATCCCATTTTGGGCCTACAAAATGAGGTAGAATCCTTGCTTGGACCCACGGAAACTGAGCAGATAATAAACAAATATGCGCAGTTAGATATGCCAAATCTTGGCCCCATAGAAATATTGAGGGAATTACGGAAACGTTGGTTTAAATCCAACATTTCTGACCATGAGGCTAAGGTTGTTTTTATTAACAATCTTCCCCAAACATTAAAACTCTTTGCCAGATAGCTCCCCAACACTCTCTCTATAGATGACTTATCTGAGAGATGTGAGTTAGAATATAGGGTTTTGAAACCCAAAGTGAATCCATCATCCTTTTCTTCACCCCCGCAAGATGATAGAATCTCCTCCTTAGAGAGAACAGTGGCGAACATGGCCAAAGTTCTAGAAGGATTGGCCATTACCAAATCGGAGATAAATCATGTGAATGCTCGACCAAAATTCGTTTCCAAGTCAAATTATAATAGTAGGCGGCGATCGAGATCTCCGCAATCATTTAATAAATATGCCCCAAAGAACTGGTGTTATAACCACCAGAAGTTTTTTATGCTTGCCAAGTTTGTCTTTGTCGTTTCGAAGAACTTCCGAATGAGTGTCAATTTCCACAGCTGACGGAGAGGACAACAGACCGCAGGCACAAGGGCGCATCAGTATCGGGAAACGTCTGGCGCAGGAAGTAGAAGACCGTACTTTCTGCACATCAACGGCATCAACGGCGCTACAGGGAAGAAGCCAACTACAATCCGACATCCCTGTCGACTCTTTTCGTCCACGCCGAATTTTTCACATAGAAAACCAAACAGACAATGCCGGTCGCTATCACCAGCCTACTTGTTTGTATGACCCGGCCAAACAGCCAAACGAACTTGTGCACCTTCTTGATTTCAAAACTGGCGAAGAGTACATCGTAGACACAGGTGCGGCAGTCTCAGTTCTCAAAGGTGATTCAATGGCCGAGATGTCGCTAGGCGTTCTTCTCGCATCAGCTACAGGCGAGCCTATACCAACTTATGGCTGCCAATACCGCACACTCAACATAGGTCTACGACGGGAATTTTCCCACAACTTCATCATTGCCAAGGTCTCACATAATATAATAGGCCTTGATTTCCTTCTAAAATTTCGGCTCACTGTTGATCTTGCCATTCAAAAGATCATCGACCCCTCCACCGGACTTGAACAAAGCTTTTGGACACTTGCCTCCGAGCGTTTGGAGTTACAGGTCATTCAACCAACCCCAGTGCATCATTCAGCAAAGATATCAGCAGCTCTTCGAAAATACAAATCGCTTTTCGATCTTAACAAATCCGATCTGCGAGTCTCCAACACGATGCATCACATCGTCACAAAAGGACAACCTATTGCACTCAAGAAGCG
>JAQBSW010008172.1:0-35870 GCA_029291075.1 Eudiplozoon nipponicum | reverse complement strand
GTATGTATGTATGTATGTATGTATGGATGTATGTATGTATGTATGTATGTATGTATGTATGTATGTATGTATGTATGTATGTATGTATGTATTTATGCATGTATGTATGTATCTGGGTGTGTATGTATGGTTGTATGAACGAATGTATGCATGTGCTTATGTATGTATGTGTTTTTTCGTATATATGTATGTATTTCGAATTATATGTATCTATGCATGCATTTATGTATGTGTATATGTTTTTGTTTTCGTATGTATGAGTATGTATTTGTGTATGCATGTATATATATATAAGTATAGGCATAATATTTGAAACCTATATGCCTTCTGCATCAAAAGGGTGTTTTTGTGCAATAGAAACGGTCGCATTACCTGTTTAAATGTAATGTTTGTAAGGGCGTAAAATATCTTAAAACTTGCTATCGATTCTGAAGCTCCAGCATTTTATATATCATGCTTTTTCACGCAAAAATTCATCATTGATTAGTGTAAACTAGTTCCGTTTTTATATACTTTGTTGTTGTTGTTGTACATCCAATAAATAACGTTAAGGTGCACGCTATGTCGGTGATTTTTACGGTTCAAGTACTGTATTTGTCGACTTTTTACCTTTCTATCATGCTAAGTCCCTGTCAATACTAATCGGTTTTAGTTTCTCTCATTTATTCTCTGCTATGTAAGTTTAACAATTATATAAATGTGAGTATATATATATATATGGGCGATGTAAATAGGACATTGCATCAGGTAACGAAGTGAATCCATCTAGTAGAACGAATGGGTTGGTGCAATAAATAAAGTACTGGACTTGGAAGAAACTGTGCTTCAGTTGAAGCCTCGTTGTCAGAAAATTCTGGACAGCACTGGAAGAATTACTTTCGCTAACTGATGTTTAACTTAATTTAGGCTGACAGCATAACAAAATCCGGCCATTTTACATCAATTCAATATATATATATATATACATATATATATATATATATATTATTATTGTGATATTATTATGTATATATATGCAAAATTATGTAAAATATATTTTATTTCGAATGCTATTAGCCAGTTAATAACTTAGTCATTTGTCCCTTGATTTTTAGATGATATAATTTATTTGTTACAATCACAAAATCTTGAACAATTTGCCATATATGCATATCATAAGTTCGTTTTAGTTACAGTTATCCAACTGAATAGTCCAGTGGATTTATTCCCGCAGTGAATATTTAACGTAGGACGTACTCATTCAGGCGCATTTTCTGTAATTGCATGTTGTGCGCCATACGTCTTTGACAAAAATTTTATTCAATTAAACAAAATTCTCTCTAGGAATGTAATTAAAGTAGTATGTGTTATGTCTTCGTAATTGGATTTGATACAAAGGCGTAATATCTCACTGCAGTTCAAATGAACACTAAATGCATATTTAATAATAATTTTATATAATACCTTAGCCTCGTTGACAATAGTGTTATTTGGCACAAACGTTTCTTTCACTTATTTTATTACAAGACTAGCTCTATTTTAAATTCTTTATTTCTAAGAGGTGTTCGACTATTGTAAGTAGAAGGCTTTAGGTAGGACAAATGTGTCATAACTCGAGTGCATCATGATTGATTTCACGAAAACTACCTTTGCGTTATTTTTGAAAAAAAACATTCTTCTTTTTGAAACATTGCTCTCAAACTCTTGTCGAGAATCACGTTTTCGTGCGATTAAACATGCTACAAATAAATTTTCTGGTAAATTTGCCGCATATGGCAGTTTTCCCATCAAACTTTGTCAAGCATTAAGAGAATCATGAATTGCAAAGCATATGCTTATCTTTCAACATTCGTACAATGAATTTGAGCTAGAGTTCTATGTTTGTCTTATTTGAAAACTATTTCCTGTAAGTCTGTTTTGCCATTGTTGGGAGCTGGGTACATTTATATGTATATATATATATATATATATATATATATATATATATATATATATATATAAAATGGAACCTGTGGTTAATTAAAGGCAGTATATTGTATGCTTTATTTTTATGTTTATGTTTATAGTTTGATGCGCGACGTGTTATGATTTTCTGCATGGCCTTCTTTAAAGTAACCTATAATGATTTATTTTAAGTATCTAGCTTACATTTAGTAAAATCAACTACTTGTTTCGTTTCTTCAATAAGGAACCAATCAAAGTGTTGCATATTTGACGTTTATGTTTTGTATTTCTTCTTTTTAAAAGGTTTAGTTTTTTAATTGCGATTTTTTGTTGCTCTTTAATTTAAATTGATATGATTTACTTACATGCCAGTGCTGTTTACTGTTTTGTGCGCTACATATGCAACTTCGATTATTTGCAAACAAAAGATGATTTTTTAGTTCAGAGCGTTAATTGAGCTAAATGAATTAAGGTTTGCATAATTTAATAAAATTCTTTTTAAAATGGAGAAAATTGAGAAAGCGCCATTTTTATAGCAGTCATTTATTTACAGTGCTCTTTTATTTATTAATTCATTGGTTTCGGCATAGTTCGGGCTTTTTTAATGTTCATTTATCAATGTAGCATTTTCATTGAAAGTTGGCGAAACATAATGACTCAATTTATTTAATTGACGCATTCAGTCATTTTTGTGGTTTCTTATTTGATTTTTCATTAAATTTCGCGCAAAATTTCACAATGGTGCACTTTTGTCATTTTCCATTTATATTAATTTATAGCTTACAGTAAATCGCGTTATATGTTCGTCTTATATCTTGGATTGTATTCAGTATAATTTTTTTTATTTAAATAATAATTTTATTTTCTTTGTGCATAGAGAATTATGTGCAATCATTATGATAGTTATGGAATACGAAATAAAGTGATGCTTTTAACTCTATTTCTATAAATTTCTTTAAATTACTTTTAATTACTAACTTATGCTTTATTATAATACTTCCTTTTCCGTAAATTTGCAACTTTTTACTTTTTCAGTATAAGTAGGCTGCTGTGTAAAGTAAATTTATGGTTAATTTACTAAACGTGATACACACCTCGGTTCTTTTACTTTGAAGCCGCAAACTTGTCTGGTATTATTTTAATTTATGATATTATAATGACAGATTCATCGTGAAAACTGCACAGCACACCAAACGCCTCATAGATTTTGCTAAAGCATTTATTTTGTTTTGAAATATGGATGTAATATTGTTTTATTTTGTGTTTATTTTATTTAAAAAAAATAGAAATTAACTTTTAGTTTCTCAGCCTTGCATTCGTATTAAAATGAATATGTTACCGCATTATTTTCATCGTTTATTTTAAATAAAACTTAATTATTAAACAGATTTATGTTGGTCCTGTTATACTTTAGGGGTGAGGATTATATAATAACTTCGATAGGCATTGTTTTCATATTCGCTTATATTTCTTTCTAAATGAACAACTAAGCATAAACAATAGATCTTTTATATCGGTGCTTATCTCTAAATGAATTCATCATAGACGCGTTTGTCTTTCGCGCTTTAAACTATTTACAAGTTGAAAATACGCTAAATTAGTTAACGTGTCACTTATGGCTCTAAATGCATAAATGGAGTATGTCTCCCATAATGTCGGTTTACAAATTTCTGCCAAAAAGGAAAAATAAAACAAGGTGTTTAATCTAGACCTCGTTTTCTGCTACTACAGATTTCAGCCAAATAGAATGTCTTTTGAGCATATACCACAATTGACGGTTGCGGGACAATTGATAGCAATCGTAGGTCGGTAAAATCTTCCTTTACATTTCCAGGTGCACAGCTTGTTTTTTTAATTGATTGATGGGTTCTCACTGGTCCCGTGACTCTGAAGCCGTCCTTACACTGCTTGCCTGTAAATTGTGTTACCACACGTGCCACATATTGTTTTTTTCTGTGAGTATGGTGTCAGCCCTGAAGGTGGAACTGAAAATAAATTCCCGCAAATTCGGAAAAACTTCGGCAAATCTTAATTTACAAACATTTACAAACAAGCAGTGTATAGAAGACTTCAGAATCACAGGACTTGTGAGAACCCATCAGCCATTTAAAAAAACCAAGCTACGCAGCTGGTAATAAAAAGCTATCAAATTTTACTGACCTACGAGTGCTATCAATAGTCCCGCAACTATCTATTATGGTGTCAGTTCGAAAGATGACAACACTTTGCAAACGCAAATTCATTTCAAGGAATATATCAAAACGAAATACGATCGAATATCTCTTGGATAGTAAGATTGTAGTTTGCATATCCAAGTATACGACAACAGGATTTTCGGTCTAAACAAAATGCGGTCCTAGCTATTCTCTGTGGTTGCCTCGGTAGCTTGACGCTCAGAATATGTATGGCCTTCTCAAACGATTAATCATAATTAATTGCGCGGGTGGTAGTAACAATTCTTCTAATCAGGTTTTTGAGCATGAAGTAAGCACCAATCTCATTGTATTTAACCAGTCGGCGAACAAGATTGCAAAACTACAGCAAGTCGCACGCACTGACGCGTTTCGACCTTCCATGATCATCATCAGAGTACGACGGCAAACTGACTACGAGGTTCAAATCGCATTGCATATATATAAAAAGAAAAATTAGATATGCGGCTCTCACCTCTATCAGTCTTGCATACATTGAACTTGACTGGAAATGTCGGCTGCACAATTTCTGTCAATCAGGAACATTAACTTTTTGTAGCTTTCGCCACATATACATATATAGGCAATACAATTAAACTATAATTGATTGCGCGAGTGGTGGTAACAATTCTTCTAATGAAGTAGGCGAGCATGAAGTATGCACCAATCCCATTGTATTTAACCAGTCGTCGAACAAGATAGAGAAACCTGCTCGCACTGTCGTGTATTTTATTCCATGATCATCATCAGAGTACGATGGAAACTGACTAGCGAAGATCAATCCATATATGTACAATCCATAGATATGCACTGCGAATTGATGCTCGCTTGTCCGTTTGCCGTTGTAATCTCATGATAATCATGGACAGTCAGCTGCGATCAGTGAGTGCGAACTAGACAATTTAATTATGTTGTAAAGACGACTTGGTTCTTCATTAAATTGATGTTACTTCAATCTAGAAAACTTGATTTGAGAATTGTACCCTACCTACAATGTATAATTTTATGCCATATATATATATATATATATATATATATATATATATATATATATATATATTTCTGTAGCAACTATTGGATATATATATATAAAGCTGCAAACATCTAATGTTCCTGACGGCATATAAATTTTGCAACCGACATTTCCAGTCAAGTACAATATATGCGAGACTACTAAATGTTAAAGCCGCATATCTGATTTTGCTTTCTATATATATGCAATACGATTTGATCCATGCTCGTCAGTTTGCCGTTGTACTCGGATGATGATCATGGAAGGTCGAAACGCGTCAATGCGTGCAATTTGTGATATTTTGTTGTTTATAGAATATTTGATTTAAGGAATTCTCATGCGATGTTTCAACCAACACAATTGTTGCCTCTTAACAGAGTTCAAGAGTAATGGTGCATGAAAAAGCGTCTGAATATGAGTGGTCGGTTCGCACATTCTGCTCCTGAATAATGCATACTGACGCCTGGCTAACAATGATCTAAACTAATTAGAAAATCCAACGATTTAAATAGCTTTCCAGCAGTTAGTAGCTAAATAAGATCCCCTCCAAGGTTTACGCAGCATAAACGATGACGTAAAATGCGACAGACGTATGTAATGTGTCCATTATATCTTGAAATCTCAGCAGAAGCCAATGCAATGAGGATCTTTGATTGACGAATTCATTTGCGATTTGTCGCAGGTCAACATTGTGCGTGGTGTTAATCATCGGATGAAAATGAACCATGCTCTCTGTATTTGAAGCGATTTGTTTCAGACTTTTCCGGCTGGAAATTATTTGCGCACAAATAATGGCTCTCTAACTTTCGGCTTTACTTTTCGTTCAATTAGCATCATCATCAATGTATGCACGGCAGCCTGCCGGCTACCATTATTAATCTTTATTCCTGGATGTGTTACGGTGACTTCAGAAAAGCATGCATCACTGAGATAATCGATTAACGTAGGAGTAGTTACACATCCTTGCCAATTACAGAAGCCATTTGGAAAATATAAATTGAGGCTCTAATTACGTTGAATAGAGATAAATATGGTTTTTAGAATGCATTTTCAACTCTCTTTAGCTATATTAAAAATATTATCCATTTTTAAATTGCCTATACATTTATTCACATAATTCACAATACGGAATAGAAAGCATAATTTAATTTTAATCACGGTATCATATTCCTTCTACTTTTACCTTTGCTGCAGGCCAGGGTTTCTTGATTTTATCTAACACAGTGCTAGTTGATCACAGGTAACTTGTTTGGAGTTACCATTCAACAGTATGCATTGTAAGAATAATTTTTTAATTATTAAGAAGAAATGATAATGAAACACAAAATTACAGGAATGTTGGCAAGTTGACAGTAAAAGCTTTGTGTACTCGCGTCAAGGATGCTGTGCACATTTCATTCTTGAATCCTCGGTGACCAGCTTCACCTCACATCTGGTGTTGTCGATGAAATTGAATTTTTGACTGTGTGTAATCCTCTGCTGCTTTGGTTCCTAACCTTTGTGTACGCTTGATTTTCCTGTGCCTTTCAACTTTGCTATTTTTCTCGCCACTGCAATTCTGTACAGCTTACTTAAGTTTACAGTATTGTGGCATCTGGTAGATGTGATTATTCAGGTTATAATAAATTTCAGATTCTACACCTGTGTAATTGAGAAGTTAAAGTTAACGCTCCTCTTGAATCGTTAGTTGCTCTCACGTCATTCTTCTGTCTGGTATTTCCTTTCGTTACTTTTTCGATATAAATAAATTTTGTTTCTGTTTCATTACATGGATTATATATTGATTAAATATTTCATTACTGTGGCTAGGATATATGAAAGGAAATTAGTTGCGAATTAAGGAATTCCAATAGTCAACATTGCGTGCTTAGAAATTCTATTAACTTGCTTCGCAAAATGTTAAGGAAAATGACAACTCATATTGTATGGCCAAATAAAATGGAATGTTAAGTAATAAATCGAAACCAATGGAGACAAATGTAGAATAATCCGGAGAAGAATAATGCTCAATGTTTCATTTGGAAGTGATCCTATCGCCAATATGGTTAATAGAAGAAAAATTCGAGTGAGTAAAACACTGCTCTTAATAGCACAAGTGAGAGCTCATTTCTATAAATAAATTCTGATGCGAATTAATAAAGACAACAGCAATCTGTGACGTCATCTGTATGTTATCTAATTAAATATCACCAAATGTATTAGCTCATCTAATTCAAAGATCATGCTCCTTTTATTAATCTTTTGTTCAAATGATTACTTTTAGCATTATTATAATTTTTTAGAATTATTTTTGTTGTTCCTTCTATTCTCTTTTCTATATGACAATGTGGCATCAGTTATTAAAGTTGTTTCATTACTGTCCGCGATGATGACGATGATAATTATGTTGATGATCATGATGATGATGACGTTGATGATTATATTGATGAAAATGATGATGACGATGATAATGATGATGACGACATCAACGGTGATGTTGGTGATGATGATATTTTTGCTGAATGCGATTATCATGCTGTTGCTGATAATGATAATGATGATGATGATGCTGATGATGATGATGATGATAATACTGATAATGATGATGATGATGATGATGATGACAACGATAATGAGAAAAACGATTACGGCGACGTCCTTAACATAAATCGTATTGAGATTTTAATGCCACTGCAACAACCAGTGAGCAGACCATTTAAAAATGGCTCCAATCGAAGATTATTCAGCAGCCTTCTCTATAATTTGATTACAAGGTGTACAACTTCAGAGAAAACATCACAAATCTGCAACTATGCTTTAAACTCAAGCTATATTAACAGCTATAATACTTTCTGAATTAGATAGAGCAAAATTATAAAATGTCTATTAATCTGCTATACTATGGAAATTAATAAACACAATCGAGATTAATCAGCCAAAGTTCCACGTGAATGGCACTGTCACGGTTTCTAAGTTAACGGGTGTTTATAAATATATTGCATTCGGTTTGTGCACACATATTGCAAATGGAGGGAATGACGCATCAAATTGTTTTGTTGAAAGTAAAATTATACAGCGACATAGTTTGGACGTAAGCAATGGGTTAATTTGCTTGTTTTCTATTTCATGTATCACTATAATAATGAAAATGTTTTTAATTGGTTGAGAAATGGAAACGAGTCCAGCAATTTATGATATCGATATTTGTAGAAAAGAATGTTTATTTATAAAGATTATAGCATAGAATAATAATGTTCGTTTCCCTATATGAATGTGTATACTTAACTTTAACTAGAAATTGTAATTGTTTGATAGTAAAATGAATTTTGTATACATTTCAGGCTATATTTGTCTATTGGCAATGCACACTGAGAAATTCTGAGTGTACCAAGGCATGAAATGATTGTAAAGGAGGTTTATAGAACAAAATCTCCATATAAAACGTGATCCGACTGCAATTTCGGGAACTTAATGCAGCGATTTTCGATAATACAGTGTAGAAACTACACAACAACGTTAAATAAGCACACACACGCTAACTCAATCCCTTGACATTTTTGTTGAGGCTTTTTGCTGTGTAAAAAACTTTGGGTATTGTATTAGGCGTCCGACAAGTCGTTTCTGTCTTTCTTATTCGATTAGCTAATTGGGTTCGTGCGTATCCTTGAAAAAGTGAAGCAACATATGTGTATCGCTCCCAACTATTCAATCTTTTTGTCTCCTCGATGAACAGAGTAAGAGCGCCAATTCGCATGATAAAAAACCATTAGTTATTGAAAGTATAATCCATTTATAATCTAATTGAATTTTATGGTGATAACCAATTATTAATAATGTTAATAATAATTTAAACAAAAGTAAAAGACTGTTATAAAAAATGATCTGATGTACGAAATGAGCAGTATTCATAATCTAACATTAAGAGCATCAAAAAACTGATAATAGTATTCTGTATATACTGGGATAAAGTGAATAAATACTAGTCGTGCTACAAACAAGAAGTGCAAACTGAAAATAGTGTTCTGTAAATATAACAATAAAATTACTCTGAACATAGCCATGTTTCATATTTTTATTAAGGTTCCGTAATGACTTTTGCTGTTTTCTACACGTAAATATTTGCTTTTAATGTTTTTAAATTCCGACAGCTCTTGTCATTCCAATTTCCCAATATAATGTTATTCTTAGACATAAATTAGCGTAATAATCACTATGGACAGATTTTGACGTAGTAGAAACAGCTAAAGTTCAATGCATTCAAATTGGTTGGTATAGGACTCGCTCGTCTGCCAGGATTGGGTCCACGTGCGCATAATAGTTCTCGGTGGGAAACTCTACGTGATATGGCATTAAATCTAGCTCAATGTCTACTTTGTTGCAGATTTCTTTTACAATCATCTTTACTTTCTTTGCTTAGTTGGGTAAAGATAACTGCGAGATTTGGTCATGTTTATCACAGCATAAAATGATAACCGCAGGGAAGCGGTATTGCTGATATCGCTTTGCTTTAAAGCTGACTTGGTTATAATAGTATTGTTTAGAAGTCTACGTTTCTTCGTTTCTGTGTTTCATTTATGTAAATATCTTCATATGCATTAGCTCATCAATTTTAACGATCTTTTTCAATGATCACTGTCCTTTTAATAATTGTTTTTTCAAATGATCACTTTGACCAATTTTATTATTTTTCAAAATTATTTTTTATTGTTTGTTTTTCCGTTCTCATGGTTATATGATAGTGTAGCATTAGTTACTAACATCTTTTTTATTATTGTCCGTTATGATAACGATGATGACGATGAGGATAATGATTTTTAGACGGCAATCCTGAAAGATTTAATAATGCAAATATAAAGTATAACCGTCGATAAAGTCACTAGAGCTACACCAAATCAAAGTATCTACATGTAACCTTGCGTTTTAGATTGAATGCACCCAGCATATTGAATAAACCGTGATTTATTGAATTCCATATACGAAAATGTTATTTTTATATAAGAAGGTGTGTGGCTTAAAATAAACGTAATATATAATCTCCCTGCAATTTAACATTGTAATATTGTTTATTCATACACATGCAACTTTGCTTAGTGAGCTTTGTTGTTTTGAGCTGGCCGTTTATTAAAGAAGCGAATTTGGGGAATTTTAGACTAAACAATAGTAAGGCATATTGCCTCTTAAAACCCTAATCCACTCCACGCTGAATAAATGCGTACTTTGGAGCATAAAACGAAAATTAAATACAAATTGTGCAAACAGTCAGTTGCCAAATCCTTCTTTTGCAGCAAACTAAATAAATAAATCTATGTATAAATAGACTGTAACCTAGTGAAGTATGTTTGTGTTTGTGTGTGTTTTCTTTTACAGGTTTTAGTACTCTTTTGTTTAAAGTATCCATTTAATCTAATTTGATCTGATTTTGATTTTCAAATTTGTCTCTATGAGGTAACGGGTAGTGCAGTTAAGTAGAGTTCTCACTATACAATACTTAGTCTAGGTCATAAAGTAATTGAAATTTGTTTTTCTCTCAAATTATTATGCATGCATGTGTGATTAGATAAATTATTAAATTTTGTACCATGATGAACCACTTATAGTAGGCCATAAAATAATTTAAATTTTTATGCAATGTGAGGCAGCACACAACAAAATCAACTGCATTATGGCATATAGAAACTTAAGTCGTTTGTTATCTAATCCTCAGATGATCCGCTTAAATTAAGACCAACAAAAGTAATTCTGTTGGCATGTAGATAAATATTGTATGCGATGAGCTGCAGTATCCTGGATGATCCATTGAAAGTGAGGCATAAAATTACTTAAGTTGCTTTTCATCATAATATTTTATGCAATGTGCAGCGACACCGACAGGACCCCAGGCTTGTAAGACTGGTAAAATGACTCAAGTTGGCATATAACTGAAAATTGTTTACAATACGCTGCGATACCCAAGAGAACCCACTGAAATTAAGACAAGAAATAACCTAAAGTGCAATTGTCTAACGCAGTTATGAAATGCGCGGCAACTTACAAGAGGATTAAATGCAAATAATATCAAAAAGATGATTTAAGTTGACTTATAAATAGAAGGTTTATGCAATGCCCGGCGGTAGCGCATACGATCCACTACAAGTGAAGTATTATATAACTCAAAGTGGTGTATATCTAAATCATTTATGCAATCCGAGACGACACCCAAGGGGATCAAATCAAAGCAAGTTTGAAAAAATTATTTAATTTGACATTGATCCAGAAATTGCATTTAATATGCGACGGTACGAAAGAGAATAGCATACAATTAAGACTGACTGATTTATTTAAATTGTATGCTGTGAACGGCGATGCCTCATTAAGATCCACAGAAAATAAGTCATACTTTTTTATTTTACCTTAATTTGTCTTGCCACACGCATTGAAACCTAAAAAGATCAACAGAAATTAAGGCAGATCAATTTACATCAGTTGGTATATATATATATATATATATATATATATATATATATATATATATATATATATATATCCAATGCGATCTACTGAAAATTACGCCTCAAATAACTAAAGTTTGCTTTGGTCTACTACTTTTATGCAATGCGCAGCATCACACAAATGATTGAATGCAAATAAGACATATTCTAGCTGAAGTTAGCATAAAACAAACATTAAATTGGTTTGAATTGGCGTACAACTAACAATTTTAGGCAAGGCGCGGTGGTGCACAAAAGTTTTTTACTGAAACTAGAACGCGAAATAAATTGAGTTGATATCTATCTCAAATTATATCGCAATACGTGGGAATTATAATTAAGTTTGTATATACCTGAATATTGTATGAATGCGCAACGCTACACAAAGAAATCCACTGGCAGTAAGGAAGAAAGTAATGAAAGTAGGTATTTATCAAAATCTTTTATGCAATGCGCGGCGGTGCTCAAGATGATCCAACGCCAGTGAGAATGATAAAATTATAACCAAAAATCGTAAGCAATATGCGGTGAGATACCATTTAATGACGCCATGCGCTGCGGCAACCAAGATAAAATGCAAATAAGGTATAACATATTACTTAAGTTGTCACGTAACTGAAATTTTTATGCAATGGCGAATATTTGCGGCACGCTTAAATACATCTACGTTTCCTTTCCACTGTATCTACAATTGCTCGCACTGATTACAGCACAGCAGGCAGCCAGGATGTTTTTACTCCAAACTTAGCCTTTTACTAAGTAGAGCAAGAAATTTCGACAGAGTCTAGGTTATGGATGACATGAATGGTCATATTCGGCGCTTAAGTATCGCGGAATTGCATCTAGGAGGAAGATCAACTTAAAACTAAATGCGCGGCAATAATGGTGAGTGACAGTTGGACAACTGCGTGGAACATAGATTATACTTAAGTAGTACAAACTTCAAACGTAGTGTAAGATATTGCGCCACATGGCGTCCTCTAGCTCCTGGACAACGGTGGATTCCAATAGACCATGTCGCAATTAGTTAAAGATGGCGTGGTTGCATCCTGGATTGTCGTTCATTTTGGAACACTTTCGTCGAATTTGATTATAGATTTAAATTTTCTGGAACAATAAATATGAATAAACTTCAACTAGGTTTAAGCAAACTTGAACAACCGTCTTAACGCAGAATATAAACTTATGCCAAAGCCAAAGCAAACTGGTCTTGATGGCGAAAATTCGAATTTATTCTGGACGAAAGTAAGTTACACTGTACACAATGCAGGCACTACTGTATGTGGCTATGTAGGCTCGCGTGGAAATAGTCGTTGTGTCTCTGTAACATCTATGGAAATTCTCTACATTAGACACCAAATTTCAGGTTGCTACGCTTAAAATAATACCTGGAAAGTAGTAAGACGTAAACTTAAGCGCAGTCTAATGGTTGATCTTGAATCATTTTGAAACAGAAATGCCGAAAAGGTGGAAGAAACATTGGCATCGGTTAATAACCGCTATTTTTTATACCCTATCCGTTTAACAGGTCCGAGAATGTTAAGAGTTTTCGAAACTATAAATGATAGTAACAATAATCTAATAGCCGATAAAATAAGTCGTCATGATAGATGAGCTGAACACTTCAAATATAAATTATTTTGGGAACCTCAGCAGTCGCGTTTGACGAAAGCATTTCTGTATCAACAGTGTGTGTGGAATGTTAAACTCAATGAAACATCAGAGTTCGAAATGAGAAATGCAATCCAATCTTTTAAAATTCGCAAAGTTGTAGGCCACGAGCTTCTGAGCTTATTTAAGGATGGTGCCGATACAATTTCTGGAGCATTGTACGATATGGAATGAGGAGATCGTGCCACTTACTTGAAATAAGTCGACTATCATTCCACTTTGTTCAAGAAAAGCAATCGTAATTCGTGTGATAAAGATCGTGGTATAAGTTTGACTTCAGTCGTATATAAGTTATTTGCTTCGATTATCTTACGCCGTATTAGAACTTGGAATGAATCATATACTAGAAGAGAACAAGCCAGATTCCGATCAGGAGGACGTTGTATAATTAATAGTTTTGCCTTAAAGAATGTTCTTAAACAGCGGCATGCATATCGCCGTCCTACAGTAGCTGTCTTTCTAGAAATCGAGGGTACATTTGACTCGGTAGGTCGTAAAGTTCTATTTGATATTCTGTCAGAAAGTTGTTTGCACACCAAATTTGTAAATAGTATACGCCGTCTACACAAACATTTTGGGTGGCGTTAAGGTCTGCAACGTATTAACACAAGCTTTAAAACCAGCATTGGTGCTCATTAAGGCTGTCCACTTTCTTCGTTTTTGTTGAACTTTTAATCGAGGCCATTATGAACCACACCCTTCCATAATTTCAGGATGCAGTTGCTGAATTTCTGCCGGAATGTAGATTTGTCTATCCTGATTATGCAGATGAAATCGTACTATTATTCGAAAATCAACATTCTATTCAGGTCACTTTGAATAGGATAGCAGTCGTTGTTCGGTCTTGTGGATTGAAATTCGTACCCTCTATATGCAAGATACTTTAACAGGATCTTCCAACACTCACTTCAACTCTGCAACTGCAGAGCGAATATCTAGACATGGAAAATAAGCTCACATAATTGGGCGGCTCTAAAAATAACTCAGGCAAATTTTTTTCCCAGCTCTTGCAAATTAGGAAAAAACACGACTATTTCACTCCATCTTGAAGCTAATGTTTACAATGCATCTGTACGCGCAGTTTTGTTATACGCTAATGAAACTTGGCCGCCAAGAGTTAATTATTTTAGGCGCTTATCGTCCTCCGACCATCGTCTCATTGAGAAGCATTGCATATGTAGGTTAACAACAAAGATAAACCAACATTGATATCCGTAGATGTATTGTTGGATCGGCCAACAAGTACTCCTCGTTAGAAAAACAAATTAGGCTTCATTGCCTATGTTGGCTCGGACACGTTTTCAGTAATTATTATGTATTAGGTGTTGCGCACCTAGTAAAAAATTTTCCAATTATCCAACATTCCTCAATAAAATATGTATTTGGTATAGGGCGTAATACCGGATCCTACTGATGAGTCACCAGTAGACACGAAACGGATGCGCAAATAAGATAATACTTTTCGCTTATGCTGACGTTGATTTATCCTTCTGGTCATATTTGAAAAAAATTGTTACTAGGTGCGCAACACCTAATGCACAATTGCATATATATATATATATATATATATATATATATATATATATATATATATATATATATATATATATATAAGTTCTCCGCTACAAACAGTATCTAAATATTATTGTATAATGAATGAAGTCTCGATTACCGCGAAAACCGAAAATTGATATCGACCGAGGCCAGAGTGTATGGATTTTCTGGAGTAACAGGTGTTCAGTAATTGTTTTAGTGCTTAAATTTGGTGAACTTTTGCATACCTTAAAATTCATTGTGTTGATACCATATATCTATTCGGCAACCATAGTGACGGAATCTGGTACTGTCACAACAATCATAGTGTTGGAACCGATCACATTCTCGGTATGAAATTTGCCGCAGTACTCAGAAGGGTCAAGTGAATATAAGGCATAAATTAACCTTAGTAAATACTTATTTAAAACATACAAGCTGCGCGGCGGTACTCCAAAAGTTCAAGACGGAACAGGATTTATATAATTACTTAAGTTGTCGTATAGATAAAATTTGTATTCATAGCTTTTGACACTAAGAGGATCTTAACAACTTATGCATAAGATAACTTTAGTCGGTATTTAAATATTGTTTGTTGCGGAGAGCTAATATATATGCAAGTATGTATTAGGTGTTTCAAACCTAGTAACAAATTAGTTCAGTTATGACCAGAAGGATAAACCAAAGGCACCATGAACGGAAAGTAGAATCTCATGCACATTCGTTTCGTGCTTACTGGCGTTGTTTTATCCTTCTGGTCACAACTGAACTAATTTGTTACTAGGTTTGCAAAACCTAATACATACTTAGTCGGTATTTATTAAAAGGTTTATGGAATTTGAGGCAACACTCAAGAGGACTCATTGTAAGTAAAAGTTATAGAATGAATTAAATTGGCGTGTAGTTATAAACTATATACATGGCTCGTTAGTTCTCTAAAGGACCAACCGAATATAGGCATAAAATGACTTAAGTCGGTATTAATGTTTAACTTGTATACAGTGAATCGTGGTGGTATCTAAGTAGATAAACTGAAAGTTATACTTATAAATATACTTAGGTTGGCATATAAGTGAATATGGTATTTGATGCGCTGCAGATTCAAAATTGAGGTATAGAATGCCTTAATTGGGTATTTATCAAAAACGTTTATGCAATTCACGGCTTCGTCTAACATAATGCGATAATGTGGCTGAAGCTGGCATGCAATTAGAAATTTATGCTATGCGTCTTTCTACCAGAGGGGATACAACACAAGTAAGACAGGTGAAATGAATGAAGTTGGTGTTTATATGAAAACTGTTTGCAGTGCTCGGTTGCGGTGGCATGGGAAATAATTTGTAAGGTTCAAGATGAAATCTACCGATTTAAAATCCGGCCACGAAAATTCTGTAAACTTCTGATTAGTGCCCAACAAGTGGAGGTTTGACGGCCAACATCTTGTTATTTTTTATATATTCTTTTACGCCGTGTTTTTTATTTAAAAACGATTATTCGTAAATTTGATTTATATTTCGTTAATAAGCATACGTCTGAGAGAAGGCTCTTTATGCTACAAGCTTAACTTAAGTAGCTATTGAGTATTGTGCTGGCTTGTACTGATAAGAAGTTAATAAGTAAGAAAACAGCTTAAATGGTTTAACACATTTTTTTCATTCTGATTTTGGCATATGTTCCTGTCAGTGAAATAATGAACCTCAAATTAAACTGTTATATACTCTTTGTTGCGAAGAACAAAGGTGTATGCAAATATGCATAACTAGTAAAAACTAGTATTCAATTAGGACCAGAAGGATATACCACAGTCAGCATAAACAAGATGTATAACATAATTTACATATATGTTTCGGTCATTCTGACTTTGGCATATCCTTCTGGTTCATTTGACTAATTTTAACTTGGTGCGCAATGCCTTATGCGCAATTTCATGTGTAACTACTAAGATTTCATCGGATGACGACATAATTGCCACGAAATGAGACAATTGATGTCGATTGATATCAGAGTGTAAAGCTTTTTTGGAGCAACCGGTGTTCATGAATTTTTGTTATTCTCAACATTAATTGCTCACATATGTCAGTATAAACTAAGAATTGTATAGTGTAGAAAAGGCAATTCATCCAGTAGACCGGTTTCGTCCTTATTGGGAACTCATCATGTACTGGCCAGAATTTGCCGATAAGGAAGAAACCGGTCTACTGGATGAATTGCCTTTTCTACACTATACAATTCTTAGTTTATACTGACATATGTAAGTAATTAATGGGTCAGGTGTTTATATCAAGACCGCAACCTTGATTATAATAATTGTTATCACCACCCGCGCAACCAATGTTCGTTTAATTCTCAACATTGATGAAATTTAGGCCATCTCCAGAACAGTAGTGTAGATACCACTTAAAATTTTTTAACCAATTATGTATAGTGAGTTGTCTTTTAAGTCGCATTCAGAAGACATTAAATGAAGTTGATGCTGGCAGTGCTTGAATATCCCTACGTGTAAGAGACTGCATCGTCTAACTGTGCCACATTTCTTGTCCAAATATAAAATGGGTTTTTGGCGCAATGCCAACTCCTACTGATTGGACCCCAGTAAGCACGAAACCCGTGTACATGAAATTATACTTTCCGTTCACACTGACTTTGACATATTCTTCTGGTCCTACTTTAACTTATACCTAATTATATATGTCAGGCCTAACAGAAATATATTTTAATAAGTTTAATTGATGCTTAAGTTAGATTTATATATATATATATATATATATATATATATAAATTTTGTTTGTATTTATTTGCATACTAAATCAGTCGATATCAAGGCGATTAAACATACAATTGCTATTAAATTACATAATGTGTTATAATTTGCGTCAATGCTCACATAAAATATGCTTATGCTAAAATATTAAAGTGGAATTTACAATATCATCATCAGGACTCTAATCACACACACAGATGCGCAGTACAATGCTCACAATATCAGAAATTGTTTACCTGTTAAGTATAATAAATTACCTGTTTGATCACCTGAACCAGGACGCTAGCGTTGACGAGAAATTCTGCGTAGCATTTAGAAATGTTGGACTTACTAATTTATATTTTCTATAGCCTTTTTAAAATAAATTGTTCAACGCAAAACTTTACCTTAACTTTTCAGATTAAGCAGTTTCATAAACTATTGAAATGTCTTCAACCAGCTTATATACCTATTAGACTAGAATAAATGCACTGTAACGTATAGTTGTTGATCTTAAATTGTTCACATCTTAATGCATTGTTTGTTTATATAGCTGTCGTATCCTTTTATTCATTTATGGTTGTGAAATTGTTGAATTTAGCAAAAGTAAGCAATTAACCTTTGTCATATTTTGCTGGTAACGGTTATGGCTTTACTCTCATAAGGTGAATCATAGTAGTATTTTGCAGTTTTCGAAAGACAGAAGGGATATGCTAAAATAGTGAACAGATTGGCAAACATGTACTACAGGAGTGCCTAACCGCGAGTGACTAACTGGTGACTATTTTAATTTTAGAACACTGTCAATAATAACTTTTATTATTGAAGCATGCATATTTGAGCTTCCTTTTCGTTGCTCAGTAAAGCAAAATCAATGCCACTGATTCTTCTCCGTTTTTTCTTTAAACTGTGATTCCCATTTTCTATTTCGTACATTTTTATTTTATTATTATATTCTGACAATTGAAAAACGATTTTCAATGACTTATTGCAATCAATTTTAGATGATCCATGAATTTGAAAAGGAATTGTCATTTGTAATAGAAAGGAATTGTAAGATTTGTTATTTCATATTTCTGGAGAACCAATATATTTCTAAAAATACTTAGGCACTTACATCACTCGTTTGTCGAAATTCAGAGAGTGCAAATTAATGTAAAATAAATTAACAGTATCTAAAATTCGTTTATAGTAATTTTTTCGTGTTAATATCTTATAAATGAACTGCATATGCCTTTAATTGCCTTATTAATAAGCCAAAAGAAAGTTCCCTTTATACCTTAATTTATTTAAAAAAATTGATAATCCCTGGTTTCATTCCAACTTTGGATGAAAACATGAATGTCTTGGTATAGCGCAACTGCATATGGATTCTACTTATTTTCTATTTAAACCATAAAGCAGCTCACTTAAATGTGATATCAGACCAACCTGTGGATTCCGAACGTTTAACTAATTTTTTTCTAAAAAGTCAAGATGTAAGAAGCTTTAACTCAAATGACTGCTTTTTCCATAACGTTATTAAAATTTTAAACAGGAATGTTACACAAATACTCAAGTGTTTTGCTTTCTATCTCATACCTGTTTATTTTCTGTGGTAGGCTTACAAATAGGTATTAACGCTCGAATTGTAAAAGCGAAGCAACTTGTATGAAGAAAATGCACAGCAAAAAATAAAAATTATAACACGCATAACATTGTTAGAATTACCATGCAGTACTTATCTGCGTGTCCTCCTGATGTGTTTGAAATCACGAATACGTGGCATTAAAAGTACAAATAGAATTAAAAATAATGATGGTATTTTGCTTTGCGTCGTTAGAAATGAATTATTTAAAATATTTTTCAATAACGAAAGCTTTTGAATTGTTAAGTGTTTTGCTATTTCCTAAAAACTGGGTTGAACAATTTGCTATGTAAAAAATGACGACAGAAGGTAAGTTAACTTGGTTATACATCAGTATGCGAATCCTCATTAACCAACTCAATAAAACTTTCTGTTCAAAGAAAAACGTCTCATATTTACATACACACATACAGGCCAATATAATCTGTAAAGCAAACCTCATACACAATGAACTCCAGAAGAGTTTATGATCATATGACCGAACATGCTAGAACTCGGACTGGCTAACTGTAGCATCGGCGATCACAGTCGCTAGTCTACTGTGCGTATGCTCGCGGGAATTTTTCCTCGTCGTCATGAAGCGAGAAATGCATGTACGGGCATTAATCCTGAACATGAGGTGATGCACGTAAATGATTGGTTGTTCTTTTATCTCACTCTTTCACCGTTTACGTTTTCTCTTTTATTTGACTTACATTATGATATATATATATATATATATATATATATATATATATTCGTTTGTGAATACTTAAGGAAAAATTGAAAAATAAATGATTCTTGTACTTGATGAAGTTTTTTTATCTTTGCACATGGAAAGAGTACTATAAATGTAATATTATTAGCCCTAGAGTTGTTGTTTGTTAGCATGTTCACTGATTAACTTAACTAATATGTTGACATTAGACATTCAGTTGCATACATTTATCAATATAAGTGATTATGAAAGAATATTTAGTATTTCTGGTTGAGGTATTCCGTGGCAATAAAAAACATAAAATGAACAATAAATTATAAAAATAAAGTGATTCAGAATTAAAGATACAAGCAATGTAACTGAACACTGATATAGCAGTCTGAATTTCTTATGACAATTAAATGAGGATCATTGTTAACATAAATATATCTAGAGATGAAACTTTATAATTTTTGGTTGATTTATGCCTATTAAAAATGAAGAAAAATTGAATATAGGGTAAATTTTATTTACATTGATATCATTCAAAATATAGATTATTTAATGTTGACGGATCATGCATAAGTCATATATATATATATATATATATATATATATATGTGTGTGTGTGTGTGTGTGTTTGTGTATGAATTGATATTAAAGTGTCTTGTATAAAAATCGAAAGGTATTTCTAAAAAACTAAAACATGTTATTGCAAAGTACCATTTCGTAATATATCACATACGTTTCGAGATCTAGCGAATCGTGGAGATTAAATTTCTCTGTGTAGAAAATCTGTTAACGAACAGCGCCAACTCGTTCATACGCATTCCACTTTTGGCTATGTGCTTCATGTCTACAACACGACGTTTAGGAACAATTTTACCGTCTAATATCTGGATCATTGTTTCGATTAAAAAGCAAAAAAAAACAAAAAATCGCAAAAATGAGTTTCTGAGTAAACTAGATTAGATTTGAGTTTCAGATTTAAAACACCTGAATTTTTTCATCCTCACCTTTCGGTGCTGAATATTATTCAGCAACAATTAAAAGCTTAGAATTTTATTGTGTTTCTACCACTTCGTTGGTTTGCATATTGCATGACAAATAAATATTTCCACATTGAATCGACCTACATAATTCAGTTATTCTACTTATATATCGTTATTCTGACCTGACGCAGAGTAGATTTTTAATACAAATTAACACTTTATCCAAAAAAAATGAATACTGTGATTAACAGGATGCTGCTCAGTTAGCGGATCTTTGTAGGCATTTCCTATACATATGTATATATATATATATATATATATATATCTAAGTATGAACACATGCATTTAGTAAAACTATATATATATATATATATATATATATATACATATATATATACTGATACATTGATGGTAGTTTTGCTATGTTAAATAACTTACGATTAGTGCTTAGTTCAAGCTAGCAAACTTAATTTAAACAATTGTTACCACCACCCGCGCAATCAATAATTGTTTAAGATATGTTTTGTTTCTGTCTGCTGCATTACATTAAAGTGTTCGTCGAGTGTTTGAGCCAACAAATGAACATAAATATACACACACATAACAGCATATATATGCACATCGTTAATTCTAATAAACGTATATACCTAATATCATGCATACCTACGATATAATGTAAAAACGAGAAGCATAAATTACCTAGCCCTTGATGTACCAAACAGGGTAAGTACTTAATGGGTCAGGTGTTTATATCAATTCGCTACTTTGATAATAATAAATTTTATCACCACCCACGCAACCAATTTTCGTTTAAATATCTAAATGTTTATTTGAATAACATTTCAACATCTAGTGTGGTGCCTGTTCTGCAATGTCAGATTCGGGATTTTTAGCTGGAACTTTAGGGTTAAAGGGATGCGATATAGGTTCTACCTAAGGGAGAAAAAAGCTAACCGAGTTACATTAGTTAGTTTTCCAATGCAGCGTTTTGTGTACACAAAATTTAAAAAATACATTAGTTAGTATATGACTGAAAGTTGTGTGTAGTGTGCGGCAGGATGATTCAGTGCTTAAAGCACCAGATTCCGAAGCAGCGTACCCAGATTCGAGCCCTGTTCGCGGCCTATTCTGGCCAGTACGTGATCTGTTCCCAATAAGGACGATACCGGTCTAATGGATGAATTGCCTTTTCTACACTATACAATGCTTAGTTTATACTGACAAAAAATGTAATTACTTAATGAATCAAGTGTTTATATCAAGTTCGCAACCTTGATTATTCTAAAGGTGTTCGCATCCACTGTCTTCAATGATACCCGGGTGTTTCGACTTCCGCTTGCGGAAGCCTTCTACAACGTAAATTAAATCTCACAAACAATGTAACAATCATGAAGTTAATTGGTAAATTTAGTTTAAGCTATCTGATTCATACTTATTCCTAGATTTCTTAAGCCTAATTTTCATTTTACTAGATAGTTGATTGTCATGTATGTGTGTATGCTTGTGTAAACTCATCGAAATTGAATGACTGGTCTAATAAAACCTACTGACGCTTCACTAGATAAGCGTACCCTACCCCTGTCTGCGCGCGTTAGTTTCGGACTGAGAAGTAATTAACTGCGCGTGTATCACCCATTCAAGTAAAACTAAATTTATAAAAGTCAATTCTTCTGTGCACATGTCAGACCTATATTTTAAACTTACTTGTTTAAATGAAATATTTACCAGTGGCATCCGGATAAAGAAAGGAGAAAGGTACTGTGAATACCTGGTCGCAAAACTTTCACGTTAAATAATTAAGAGTTTAAAAAAATAAAAATGAAGATAAAATATTTGAATAAAATAGAAAGTTATAATAAAAAGGGGTCATAAAATAAATTGAAAAAATTGCCTGTTGAAAGAAAGATTATAGTAATATTGCAAACAAAAGGTGCCTTTCTAAAAAACGTAAAGGTTTTTTAAGAGTGCTACTTAAAGAACGTAAGCTAATAGGTACAATGAGATAACAAGCAATCAAGGATGAAATTGTAAGATAATCCTAAAATAAATTAAGAGATATTTACTTACTCATCCATCGCGCACTGTAAGCTAATGGCTATTCAATGTTCTTATTGGAACGAGTTGCTGATTCTGATTCATAAAAATTTCGCCGCTTACCATTATTTAGAGCTATATTCCACATCGCACCTACTGAATTTTCTATGGCCCTTTCATTCCTTATGCCGATTCTCGATTTAATTTCAATGGATTATCTAATCAATCTTGTTGATCTTCTACAATGTGCCTCAGTAACCATCCCAATTAGTTGTGTGCCCTTCTCTGATGTATGAAATTTGAGATCTGCCAATATTTGCAAGCGGTTTTATGTTACCATTTTCTCACCTTAATTCCATGAGATTACAGTCGTTAAATAAAATTTCATACATTCCAGATGTGTCTAAAGGTTCAATTTTCGGCTTTTGGTTGAGAAATTTAGTGCCTAGGTTAAGGGTCTGTTTTAAATTAGTAGGAATATTGTATTTAAATGATACAGATTTATTTACATACTTAGTTTAAAGTCAGGTATTACAATTCCTATCCGATCCTCTTTTTCATCTGACTTCAAGTATTTAAAATTCTGATTCTATTTATTTATTAAACTTATCATAGTTGATTGTATTAACTTTCGAGGGTGCCCATTAGCGCTGAATATTTATCGTAGTCTACCGAATTTGATCTCCTTTTGTTTCATATCTGTTAATCTCAAGCTTCTAAATGTCATCGATTTTAAGATACTGATTTTCATTTTAAGGGGATGAATTTAATTGAAATTAAGGAGGATAACTGGCAAGTATCCTTCCTATAAAAATATCGTTCAAATTTTGTACCATTGCTAATTAAATCGAAATCCAAAAACATAAATCCAATAAAATAGGCTTCACACGTGCATATGGCGTCCGTATTCAATGACTGCCTTAAATGAATTATTAGTGCTGGGATGGGAAACAGGTTGCACCAATGCAGATTTTAACATTTAAGAAAAGATTTTTGCGTTAAACAGGGCTGCCAAATCATCTTGACAATATTTCAAATTTCGAGCTAAAAGGATTTATTGAGCAACACGAAAATCAAGAACACAACAAATTCGGATATTTCTCATTTGTGACCAAACGATTGCTCCCAAAATGAAACTCTACGTCCACGTAGCATATACTTGCACTTATTCTGTCATGTGATTTTACAACTTAGTGTTATTTGTGGTAATACAATTAATGATTCACAGTTTATATATTAATAAGTTATTTTGCCTATTGACGATCAAATTAATAAATGAGATTGAAAAGTACATTATAAGAGGTTCAGATTTACACAAGTGAAAAGAAACGAATACATTCATTCAAAATAAATGCTCATCAAATTTACGAAAGAAAATTTAATCATACTGCAGTGTTTGTAGACGATTTTTTGTGGGGTATAAGCAACTATGCTATTATATTATCTTGAAAATGAACTTGCTTCCGTTGATCTTTATCTTTGAAGCACAACAAGAGTAGAAAAGTTACATAACTTTTATAAATTAATCACATACCTTTGCGCTTTCGGGTATCATATCATCGGGCAAATGTAACAGAACTTGATTGATGAAAAGCAAGTCCGTTGCTGCTTTCTCGGGCAACGTCAATACGTGGTATTGATAAGAAGCTTTCTGTGTGATATCCTGTAAAAAAGACAGATGTTGTATATTTTTTAATTGTAAAATCAACTTGTATAATTAAGAACATGGTTAAACGCCAAACTGGCTAAAATTTTAACTACGTTACTCAGCATCATCATCATCGTCAACAACATCGTCATATTCAGCATCGCTATCATCGTCATTATCGTCATCATCAGTGTTGGTGATTTTTAAATAGTGAAAGTCTGAAAAAATGCTTAAAATCTAAATGTGTTACATAAAAAAAATTTTAAATAAATTCTCGTTTTCTGATAAATTTATATAAGTATTCAAATTGAATTATGTAATAATATTCTAATAATGAGTCTCTAGTCCTATAATTTTGAAACAGATCGCATGATCTAACTTAATTAAACGATAATTTATGTTTAATATACATAGGAAGTTACAGGTAGACAGGAACCTATAGAAAATCAAATGGGTAAGAATTAAACAGCCATTAGAAGTAATCAATGAAACCCAATGAAAATCCACAAAGAATTAACTAGACTAGATCTAGACAAAACGCTACATTGGAAATTGCTATTGAAATGAACATTTATATTATATATATATATTAATATATATATATATATATATATATATATATATATATATATACGCTATGGGATTTCAATTACTTTGATAAAAGTTGTAATCTGATAACAATAGTTATCAAAAACTGAAAATTTTGCATAGTGTGCGACAGGGTGGCTCAGTGGTTAGAGCACAAGATTCCGAAGCAGACGTGTCCAGTTTTGAGTTCTGTCCGCGGAAAATTCTGGACAGTACGTGATGAGTCGCCAATTAGGACGAAACCAATCTACTGGATGAATAGTCTTTTCTAAACTAGACAATACTTAGCAAATTTATGTAATTAAAGGGTCAGGTATTTGTATCACGATTGCAAACTTGATTAAATTAATTGTCAGCAAAACCCACGAAACCAATGTTAGTTTAATTTTACAAATGTTCATTTCAATATCACTTCCTCGTGTAGCGTGGTGACTATTCTGTAATGACAGATTGGGGATGGTTAGTTTGAACTTCAGGTCTAAAGGGATGCTATATAGACCCCACCTTAATGAAAGACTAACCAAAAACATTAGCTAGTAAATAATATAAAATTGTGTGTAGTGTGCGGCAGGGTGGTTCAGTGGTTAGAGCACCAGATTCCAAAGCAGACGTGCCCAAATTTGAGCCCTGTCCGCAGAAAATTCTTAACACTTCGTGATGTGTTCCTAGGAAGGATGTAACTGGTATACTAGAGGAATTGCCTTTTTAACATTATACAATAGTTAGATTAGACTAGAAAATTTCTCGACATAATGAGTCAGTTGTTTATATAAAGAACGCAAACTTAATTAAGGTAACTGTTGTTAACACTGACTCAAGAAATGTTCGTATTTTATTGAAATTTTCATAAGGAAATACTATGATTATTTATAGGCATACATCCATTACAAATCTTATTTTGTAAATACCAAATAATGCATGTGATCCGACAAGCGTGGATACATTGGTCTACTGCATCTACCTAAATATGACTGACCAAAGAATCAAGTCCAATTATGGATAATGTTATACGCAGATTTCAGTGGAACATTGTCCTTTACACTCAGTGCGAAATGTTTGGTTTCCGTTGTTATCAAATCTAAGTCAACAGCAAAATATTTCGATGCAAAGCGGAAGGAAATGTATCTCCTATGCGCTCCGTTGCCTCTTCAAATTTTATTGTAAGTGAATATAAACAGTTTTTTTATCCTCAATACAAACATTCAACACTAGTTTTATCATATCACTAGGTTTATTTAAATTCATATAGGGTAATAAGTGCTTTGCATATTTAACGAGAGTAACTATCTTATATTTAGCCTCCTACTTTAAATTATGATGTCATGTTGAACTGATTCGTGGCAATTAGCGTTATCAAGTATGCATTTCATTGTATTCTTTCATATTAAGCGTGTAAGTAAATAACATTTAAATTTAAAAAGAATCATGTTGATACTTTATTAGTAGAGACCAGCCAGGATTTTATTTACTTATACCCAAGTGCATAGTATTCCATTTTTTGGCCTTTGTATAGACACTTTAGTCTACATGTTTAAAGAAGACAACCACGCGTCAGTGGTGGCAATTGTTTTTTTATATTTTATTCAACGCAAACAGATATCTTAGCTAATTCTGATATACAACGATTGCGATTATTGGAAAACTTTACTCATATTTTTCGCTTTAATAAATTTGATGAGTAATTCATATGGTGTGATGTTTGCAAAAACTTTATCCAAGTTATATTATGACAAAACGTTTGATGAGACTAGAAACTTGAGGAAGACATTATGGCTAGTTGTGTGTTCAATTATTTAGAATCATCGAAAAAACTGGCAAAGTCAAATTTCACAGATGGTTTAAAAGCACAAAAGAATTAGACAATGAATCTAACAACGTGAGCTGTGTACTTAATATTAAGTAAGCACAAAAACTGATTTGAACTACATAATTACGCAAACTATTAACGAAGATATATTTAAGTCCATTTTATATAAGAATAAGCTCCAAATCGTGATCCAATTGGGAATATTTTTCAGTCAACTGTTAATTTTTTTAAATTAAAATTGCCTTTAAATCAAATATGAGGTGCTTAAACTGAAGTCTAAAACAATATAAGCAAACCTTTACATTACTTGCGAAGCAATACCTAATTAACAAATCGTTAGCAATTTTAAGAAGTAAGATTTAATTAATATTTCTATTAAGTAAATTAAATTCGTTATTGTAGGCTCCGTATTCGCTTTGTCAAAACGAAAGAATAATACTATATTCTTTCAAAATTTTTTAAAAACTCTCTCTATAACCTATTGCAAACAGGATGGGATTAGGTAAACTGAGGTATTTGACGATTACTGCAATATTGAAATAACAAATTGTTGATCCTTGTACGCGTCCGAAACAGCTAGTAAAAATGTAGAAATTATGGATAGGCGTGTACGTCAATCCATAAGGTTTGCTTTTAATTATTCCATAAATGTCACTTTAGTGGAGTACACATATGTGTATATAGGTTATTGTGTGCGGGGAAGGGGTGACGTAGATAAGTTTGTGTATACATTTGAGTATTAGAGATTGTGTAAGAAGAACGGATATTAAGGCAGACGATAAAAAATACTTTAGGAATTCAAATAAATATAAATAGATCTGTCTTGAATGAGAATAGCACATTTGCCACAAGTTGTTTTTTCCGGTGCTTATGGTGTCAACCCAGAAGATGGGACGGGAAATTAGGTTCCGAAAATTTGGAAAAAATAGAATGGAAAATCTTTTTCTAACGTCATTTACAGACAAGCAACTGATGGAGGGCTTCGAAATGAAGGAACAAGTGAGAATTCATCAATCAAGGCTAATAATCTGTGCACCTGGAAATGTACAGGTTTCAAGATTTTACCGACTTACGAGTGCTATCAATTGTCCCGCACAAGAAAAAGGCAGTCAAATCCAAAACAAGAAGGACATCAATGTGCAACAAAAATAAACATTTAAAAATTAAAAATATTTTGGATCCGCCTAATCAATGCATTTAAATGTGTCTTGAAAACAAGGTTAAACAACAATCTGACACAATGTTAAAAACATGGCCTGGGCAACATGAGAATAGTAAAATGCAAACAGAATTGAGAGTAAAATATGATAAGTTACCATGCTGTATTATTAAACGAGTTTTTGAAGCTCAAATTATACCTTTCACAGCTGAGTGATGCTATTTAATCCAGGCTACAAATTCGCATATAAAAATACAGCTGATTAATCAATGATAACTTTTAAACTAATAGTATCGACAAACGGGCGTTATTGTTCAATTAATGATTTTCTTTCGTTACTAGAAAGCTGACCTAGGAGGGTGTTAATTTTTTTGCATGCCGTTGACCAATTACAAGTTTGCTTAAATATGGTCTTGTGATCTGTGTTCTGTGTGTTATTAGAATTCTGACGATGGTACTGGCAATGAAATCCTCAAACGTTAAACAGCCAAGGTTAGATCGAACTTCATTTCCGGAGAATATTACGAATAGTTTAGAAACCTCAGAGTGATAACACTTCGGAGTGATGACCCCCGAAGCCGATCTCAACACGTATTTCGAAGTGAAGGTTGGATGATTGCAGAACAGACAGAGCAAATCAAACACCCCTGAAATAAAATCGTTGATACGCTAAATATGATGATCGCATTGCACAAACAAGTACAAAAACTAAATGAACATTGGTTGCGCGGGTGGTGATAACAATTAATATAATCAAGGTTGCGGTCTTGATATAAACACCTGACCCATTAATTACTTACATATGTCAGTATAAACTAAGAATTGTATAGTGTAGAAAAGGCAATTCATCCAGTAGACCGGTTTCGTCCCTATTGCGAACTACTATGTACTGGGCTAGACCTACGTGGACAGGCCCTGAACCCAAACATTTAAGGGAATCTGGTGCTCTAACCACTGAGCCATTCTGCCGCACAAAAACTACATTTAATCAAGGCTGCGAACTTGATATAAGCACCTAACCCATTATGAACATACATTTGTCAATATAAACTAGGTAATGTATAGTGTGAAAAAGACAATTCATCTATTGGACCAGTTTCGTCCTTATTGGAAACTCATCACGTACTGTCCAGAATTTGCCGTGGTCAGGGTTCAAACCTGGGTACGTCTGCTTCGGAAACTGGTGGTGAGCCATCCTACCACACACCACACACAATTTTCATTCATATATTAACTAATGTGTTTTAGTAAGCTTTTCCTTTAAGTAGAGCCTACATAGCATCCATTAAGCCGTAAAGTTCCAACTAACCATCCGCAATCTGTCATTATTGAACAGACACCACGTTACATAGGTAAGTGGTATTGAATGAACATTTATATAATTAAATGAACATTGGTTGCGCGGGCGATGATAACAATTACTTTTAATCAAGGTTGCGAACTTTATGGCTATATGGATGCTATATAGGCTCTACCTAAAGAAAGGACTAACCAAGACACATTAGTTAGTATATAACAGAAAATCGTTTGTAGGCCGCAGCAGGATGGCTCAGTGGTTAGAGCACCAAATTCCGAAGCAGACGTGTCCAGGCTCGTACCCTATCTGTGGCAAATCCTGGATATCAAGATCGGAACCTTGATTATACTAATTGTTACTATCGCCTACGCATCCAATGTTCGTTTAAGTACGACAACTTTCAAGTGATATTGAAAACGTTCTTTTGCGCAATATATTGTAAAAAATAGGCGATATTTTTAATGGATTATTGAGACTGTATGTTAAATTTTAGCGAAAGGTGCTGTTTTACATTTATTGTTGGTATTGCAGTTAATCAACGTATAACTTTCATGCAAGGTATAATTAAAATACGTATGCGCAGGTATTTCGATGCATACATTGTGGTTAAAATATTGAATCTACAGCTTGTAAATTTTACTAAATTCGTTCGATACTAATTATAGGATAAAACCAAAATAACTTGCCTACATAATAGTTTGGCTTCATACAATGTATCTAGTTTATAACTAAAATTGAAAAATATATACCAGCACGATAGTTTCGCTATTTTGTTTTACGACTGGTTAAACACAATTGGTTTGATGTTCACTTCAAACTCGCAAACGTGATTTAAAGAATTATTACCACCACCCGCGCAATTAATGATTGTTTAATTGTATTGCCCATATATATGAGGCGAAAGCTGCAAAACGTTAATGTTCGTGACTGCATCGAAACTGTGCAGCTGACATTTCCGGTCAAGTACAATTTATGCGAGACTATTAGAGGTAAAAGCCGCATATCTAATTTTGCTTTTCATATATATTCAATGCGGATTGATCCTCTCTAGACAGTTTCCGTCGTACTCTGATGATGATCATGGAAGAGCGTAACGCGTCACTGCGTGCAACTGGCGGCAGTTTTGCAATGTGGTTCGACGACTGTTTAAATAAAATGGGATTGTTGTCTACTTCAAGCTCACAAACTAGATTTTAAAAATATCAGAACGTGTTTCCACTGTAATAATTGGCAATAGCAAGAACGAGAGCACAAATATATCATGAAAATAAGGCAAATGGCATTTATAACATGCGCACACAGTATTGCTTGTGGTTCGTAAAATTGATTTTGTGGGAAATGTGTAAAGAGAATAAAATTTCCAAGGCCAAAATCCAATTGGTGTTATTTACGCGAAAATTAACATTAGTGGGAGAATTCTTTAAATCAAGTTTGCGAGCTTAAAGTAAACACCAATCCCATTGTATTTAACCAGTCGCGTACTTTATTTAAAGAATTCTGACCTGTAGAATCACTGATTTTTTAATTGTATTAGCGAGAGAATTCATAAATCATAACGATATAAGAGTTTCGAAGAAACACTTACCCGTGGCTCAATTTTATTTGTCAAAATAAGAGATAATTTTAACGATTGAAATGGCGTTCTTGCTTTTAAAATCGGATACAATTAGCAATAAAATGAGTATAAACTTTCTCGTTTCTTTAATTAAACAAACTTTTATTTTTTTAAATTTGCCTATGCAGATATTTTATTTGGAAAAATATTTTGGAAATTTCATCAAAATCATTGCTAAATATTTGAAAAAATTGCTTCTAAATTTCTTACATCAAGCGATTTTTTTGCTTAGGTCGAATCACTTACTGTTAGAACATTTATACTTTTCAATTTAAGTGATACTCTTAAAGAGCAAAATGGTGTTTTCAATAAACTAACCGATATTATATATGCAAAATATAGAGTACAACAATCCTCATTTTAGTTAAATTGGTGAATCGACCTATAATATACTATTTAATGCAAAATATATATTGCGACTGACGCCAAAATCGTTATTAAAAATGCCAGAAATAATTTCTGTATTTCTTACATCTAGCATTTGTAGCGCTTCAATTGAATCACTGACCGCTAGCACATTTAGACCGGCTATTGTGATGGCTTGTTTCAAAGAATGGAATGGCTGTCGAACTTGAATAACCGATACAGCGTATTCAGGAAAAGCACTCGCCACTGCTTGAGCTCCAGCCATGTTAGTGTTTTGTGAAAGACCGACAAATATCTCTTGACCTTATCGGCGTGTTACAAGGGAAAAATGAAAGATCAGACAGTGGTTTATTAATTCGGTACACACAATTGCTCAGTTTATTTTTGTTTCGGTTACAGAAACGCAGTCCATCTAAGCATGACACAACAAATAACAATGCACAATCTTGTTGAATAGTGAGACATTTTTTATTTATTAATACGAATAATGTGCAAATTAACGCGACTCTTATTTTTTCCTGCCTTTCGGGTTTTACCTATCAAACTTAGTTTTAGAACTTTATAGTAATAATCGTGCGGTACAAAAATCTCACTTCACGGTAAAACGTCATCAGATTCTCGTTTTTAAGTGTATTGATTAACCAGAGCGTAATAATAATAACAACAACAACCAAAATATAATCTTTTGTCGTGCTCCGATGAAGATCAACGAAAGATCGATTGCGTTTTTGCGCGGAACTGATAATAGCAGTATCACACACTATGTCTAGTTGACAACTATAATTTTGTTTATATTGTGTGTGAAAATTGAAAAACATAGCAATTTCGACGAAATTGCGCGAAAGGAGTGGTCTAAATTGCGCAAAACAAAGACTGATATAACGAAGAGGAGATTGGTTACGACAAACGTACAGTTGGGACTGAATCAACGATGGAACTAACGAATCAAGAATAATGGCTGTAGATACTGGTAGAAATAAGATTTATTAATAAATGTTATTCCATAGAGTACGTTGCTTTGTTCTCATAGTTTAAAGAATGGTGAAACTGGTAACGATATATATATACATATATATATATATATATATATATATATATATATATATATATATTGATCGTTTCTATTTTCACCATTTTTTAAAATGTAAGAACAAAACAACGTACTCCATCGAATAACATTTATTAATAAATCTTCTATCTACCAGTATCTACAGCCACTGTTCTGGATTCGTTAGTATATTCGTTCATCCAATCCCACTGTACATTTGTCGTAACCAATCTCCGCTTTGTTATCTTAGCCTTTGTTTATCGCAATTAAAACCACTACTTTTGCGCAATTTAGACCACTCCTTTTGCTTAACGTCATTTGGTGTGTCATCGCTTTCATTTTAATTGCGTCCGTAATTGATGTATGTGTCGTATATTGCGAAGCGTTGGCTATTTTTAAAGGCATGTCTGTTATGTCTTTGTTCCAGTCCAATTTAATTTCTTTTGAATTATTTTCTGCACGTTTAAGCAGGGCTTCAGCTTATTAATTGCAATAGCTTCAAAAGCCAGAAGCATTTTCTCTGTTTTTGCCTTGTAGAGAACTGAAAAATTGTTACTACTAACAGCATGACCTGTGAGTAGTACATGCTCGCAAATTGCTGATTTTTGTGCAGGAGCTGCACCCCTCTTTAATAGTTTTTGAGGGAGATGCTGATTTATTCTAGTTTCGAGCCTCTTTTTTGATCTGCCGATGTACTGAGCGTTGCAGGTACATTGAAATTTGTATACAGAGAAAGGTGTTGACGTCACAGAGAGGCTATCTTTTTCATTCGTGCTCATCAGTTTTGCTGTGTTGAACACCACTCTCACCTGTATTGATGGAAACTGTGCTTTTGTCGCTCGAATTACTTTTTGTTTGAAGATTTCCGCTGGAAGATCACCTCCAAAGGGAACACTAAGCGTTACTATCTGGGGAGTTTGATTTTCTTCCAAATTGGCCTTGATTTTGTTGCGTTGCCTCAAGTTGTATTCGATGAACCAGTCCGGATAGCCATTATTTCTCAACGCTTCTCGAAGCAAATTTAGCTCTACTTCAATGTTGTCCGGTGAACAAATCCTGCGTATTCGTGTGCCCAAATTCATTATTAGGTTCTTTTTGTACGCCCTTGGCACACTACTCATATAATGGACATATTTTCCAGTCCAGGTTGATTTCTTGTGAACTGACCTTGAGAGAGTATCTTCTTCATCTCTCGTTATTCCTACATCTAGGAAGGATAAATATCCGTCTTTTTCTTCTTCTATTGTAAACTTGATTGCCTAGTCTACCTTGTTTATGTTATGTAGCAGTGAATTTGTATCTTCATACATGCACAATTTAGAAACAACTGGTTTAAAACCATTTATCAATGGAACTCATTTTTACGTGCGCTACGTTGACGATACTTTCATGGTCGTTGAAAAGGATGAAGATACAAATTCACTGCTACATCACATAAACAAGGTAGACCAGGCAATCAGGTTTACAATAGCAGAAGAAAAAGACGGATATTTATCCTTCCTAGATGTAGGAATAACGAGAGATGAAGAAGGTACTCTCTCTAGGTCAGTTCACAAGAAATCAAGCTGGACTGGACAATATATCCATTATATGATTAGTTTGCCAAGGGCGTACAAAAGGAACCTAATAATAAATTTGGGCACATGAATACGCAGGATTTGTTCACCGGACAACATTAAAGTAGAGCTAAATATACTTCGCGAAGCGGTGAGAAATAATGGCTTTCCGGACTGGTTCATCGAATACAACTTGAGGCAACGCAACAAAATCGAGGCCTATTGGAGAAAAAAAATCTACAGAGAGTAACGCTTATTGTTCAATTTGGAGGTGATCTTCAAGCAGAAATCTTCAAACGAAAAGTAATTCGAGCGACAAAAGCACAGTGTCCATCAATACACGTGAGAGTGGTGTTCAACACAACAAATCTGATGCGTACGAATGAAAAAGATAGCTTCTGTGTGACGTCAACACCTTTGTCTGTATACAAATTTCAATTTACCTGCAACGCTCAGTACATCGGCAGATCAAAAAAGAGGCTCGAAACTAGAATAAATCAGCATTTCCCTCAAAAACTATTAAAGAGGGGTGCAGCTCCTGCACAAAAATCAGCAATTTGCGAGCATGTACTATTCACAGTTCATGCTGTTAGAAGTAACAGTTTTTCAGTGCTCCACAAGGCAAAAACAGAAAAAATGCTTCTGGCTTTTGAAGCTATTGCAATTAATAAGCTGAAGCACTGCTTAAACGTGCAGAAAATAATTAAAAAAGAAATTAAATTGGACTGGAACAAAGACATAACTGACAGGCCCTTAAAAATAGCCAACGCTTTGCAAAATACGACACATACATCAATCACGGACGCAATTACAATGAAAGCGATGACACACCAAATGACGTTACGCAAAAGGATTGGTCTAAATTGCGCAAAAGTATTCGTCTACATTGCGCAAAACAAAGGCTAACATAACGAAGAGGAGATTGGTTACGACAAATGTACAGTGGAATTGGATGAACGAATATACTAACGAATCCAGAACAATGGCTGTAGATACTGGTAGAAATAAGATTTATTAATATATGTTATTCCATGGAGTACGTTGTTTTTTTCTTACATATATATATATTAGAAATATACACCCTGGGTTTTCATTTTATTATATGGGTGGCAACTTGTCTGACTCGGTTTTACTTATATTTCATGTTTGGCACGATTAGTAAGTGTAAATGCGTGTGTACCTATTTTTGTGTCTGTTTGTGTGTAGGGGCCATTCTCTTTGTTTTGCAAAGTGATGTCTGAGATCTGGTTATTCTTGTATTGATGGATTGAGAGTTAGCCAAATGTTCGCATTGTTGACTGGTACGTGTACGAATGTTTTTTCTTCGAGTGTCGTCTTTCGTGTCGCATTCTTACTCAATTTTATTCTCACTCATTGGTAACAGCGCAGGGTGTGCAACTTGCTATGTTGAATTTTTATATAATTAAATGAGCATTTTGCGGCAGGATGGCTCAGTGGTTAGAGCACCAGATTCAGAAGCAGACGTGCCAAGGTTCGAGTCCCGTCCGCGGCAAATTATGGCCAGTACATGATGAGTTCCCAATAAGGACGAAACCGGTCTACTGGATGAATTGCCTTTCTACACTATACAATTCTTAGTTTATACTGACATATGTAAGTAATTAATGGGTCAGGTGTTTATATCAAGACCGCAACCTTGATTATAATAAATGCAATGTTGAATGTTCAAATTTTTTGTAATTTCTGTCACTGACAATGACCGTGATGCCGTAAGTGCAGCTGCTTTTTTCTTCTTCAAATTGTTGCTCATCTGATTCAATGTTTGTTGAGTCCGGTCTTGTGGGTGTTTGGCCTTGCCTGGGTGCTAGTAAATCTTTGTTGGCTTTTATGATTCGTGAACAGTAAATTAAAATATCATGTCGATTAAACTGTTGAATGTTAAGGCCGGGCGTTTGTTGTTTCATGTAAAGAACTTCATC